>PVIY010004050.1:25412-106725 GCA_004026745.1 Myrmecophaga tridactyla | reverse complement strand
CTGCTCGGCCAAGGCTGCAAAGTACACAGGTGACATAGATGTGCTGTTTTAGACTGGACTAGCTTATTTGATTTTAAAATACCCTTATTGTCCACTTGTAAAATCTGTTTCATCATATGTCAAATGAGAAGGTGCAGGCAAGTAGAAAGGAGAAAAAATAGGACAAGCATTTCGTTTAAAATTTTTAAAAATGTTCTCTTCTAATGAAACGTTTTACCTCTTTGTTGTAAAATAAAATGGATACAGAAACTGTACATATATTAGAAGGTGAGCTCCCCTGTAACCATCCATATTAGTTTGTTAATGCTGCTGGAAATGCAATATAACAGAAATGGGTTGGCTTTTATAAAGGGAGATTGTTTAAGTTACAAGTTTACAATTCTGAGGCCATAAAAATGTTCAAATTAAGGCATCCAGAGAAAGGCACCTTGACTCAAGAAAGGCCTGATAAGTCTGGAATACCTCTCTCAGCTGGAAAGGCAGGTGGCTGGCATCTGCTGGTCCTTTGGATTTTAATTTCAAATAGCTTCCCTGGGGGCGTTTTCTTTCTGCATCTCCAAACATCTCTGTGTCAGCTCTGAAGCAAATGTATTTTCTCCAAAATATTTCTGCTTCTAAAGGGCTCTAGCAAATTATCAAGTCCCGCCTTGAATGGGTGGAGACACATTTCCATCTAATTAAGGCCACACCCACAGTTGAGTGGATCAGTCTCCATGGAGACAATCTAATCAAGGGTTTCCACCCTACAATATTGAATCAGGATTAAATGACATGGGTTTTCTGGGGGTACACAACACATTCAAACCAGCACACCACCTAAGTTGAGAAACAGAACTTTGCCACTGTATTAGCTTAGGTTCTCTAGAGAAGCAGAATCAGCAGGAGATATCCAGAGATATAAAATTCATAAAATTATCTCACGTAACCGTGGGAATGTAGAGCCTGGGGTCTGTAGGGCCGGCCACAAGCTGGCAATTCTGATGAAGTTCCTCAACAACCTCTCAGGAAAGGCTGCCTGGGCAGCCATGAAAATGTAAAGGTCCAAGGTCTGTAGGGCAGGCTGTGACGCTGGCGGCTCCAGTGAACTCCACAGGAGAGGCTCACTGGCTGAAGCAGGAAGAGTGACTGTCTCTTCTGAATCCTCCCTACAAGCCTTCTGGTGATTAGATTAAGTATCACTCATTGCAGAAGACACTCCCCTTGGCTGATTACAAATGCAGTCAGCTGTGGATGCAGCCAAAGTGATCATGATTTAAGTCCGTGAAATGTCCTCATTGCAACAGACAGGCCAGCACTTGCCCGACCAGACAACTGGGCACTACCACCTGGCCAAGTAGACACATGAACCTGACCATGACAGTCCACTCACCCCAAGAAGCCTTTAAATGGACCCCTTTCCAATCACAGTCCCTCCTTCCCTCCCAAGGAATCACAATCTTATTTTTATAATGACATCTAAATGATTTCTTTATGATTTTATTATCCAACTTTAATCTGTAGTTTAATCTTACCCAATTGAAAAACATTGATATGTTTTTTAAAGTTCTCTTAATATGCAGGTTCTCCTTCTCTTCCTTCTTTCCCTTGAGGTTCATCTGTTAGAGATCCTGGCTGATTGACATGTGCCATGCGCTTTGATCTGGAGTTTGCTGATTGCACATTCAAGGTGCACCTTGACACACTTTTCTCACCCTTAGTGTTTCCTGTAAATTGGCAGCTGGAGCAGAGGCTTGATCAGAATTTGGTCTCTTTGGCAAGTCTAGAAGAGGTTTTCCCCTTTCACTGGGATGCATAAAAGGTCTGCTTGTCTATTTTTAAAAAATTGGCCCTATTATAATTTTACTATTTTGATTTTACTCATTAGCAGGAACTTTTTAATGAGGAACTGCTTCTTCTCATCTACCACTCAGTTGCCTTGTTGTACAATTTATACAAATGCTTGCTAGTCTTTTTATTTACCAAGTTTCTTTGTCATCCTCTGTTTTAGTTTGCAAAAGCTGCTGGGATGTAATATATTAGAAATGGAATGACTTTTAAAAAGGGGAATTTAGTAAATTGCAAGTTATAGTTCTAAGGCTATGAAAATGTCCAAAATAAGACATCCAGAAAAAGATACCTTGGTTCATGAAGGCCAATGACATTTGGGGTTTCTCTCTTAGCTGGAAAGGCACATGGTGACATCTGCTAGCTTTCTCTCCTCATTTCGTAAGGATTCCCTGAGGAGGATGCTTTCCTTCCGGATCACCAATGGTCTCTGGTAGGGTGGTCTGTGTTGGTTCTTTCCAAAATGGTTCCCTTTTAAAGGGCTCCAGTAATAACCCCATCTTGAATGGATGGAGACACATTTCCATGGAAAATATCTAATCAGAAGTTACCAACCACAATTGGGTGAGTCATATCTCCATGGAAACAATAAAAAGATCCCACCCAGCAATTTTGAATGAGGATTAAAGAACTTGGCTTTTCTGGGGTACACAACAGATTCAAACTGGCACATTCTTAAAAGGTGACTGATTGGTTTTTCTAAAAAATTAATTATGAACTCATGGATTCAAACATATTTGAGCTTTCAATTATTATTGAAGCTCACATCATCCCATCTGACTAGTAAGAACCTCTCCTAGTTGTCTTCTGTGTTCTATTGACGTGATTCCAGGGTTCTGTGAAAGCTTCCTTGCTATTTGGTATGGCAAGACATTCCAGGTTTGTCTTGTGTATTTTCTGCACCAGACCAGCAATCAGCCATATTCCCAAGAAGCTGTCGTTTCTTTTAATGGAAAATTGTTTTTCAAGACAAAGTCTGAGCACTAGGGATACTCACTGATGCGGAGTTAATGTTTCTAGGCCTTTTGGTGGACAGAGCCAGAGAAGCTTTCCCTCTGCCTCTACCTGTGCCCTTTCTGTATCATCTATATTTATCTATATCTGTATATCCTCTGTCTCTGTCTCTCTATCTGTGTATTCTCTTTCTGTATATCCATTTCTATCTCTAGCATATCTCTGTTTTTATTTCTATTTCTATGCTTGAGATAAAATATCTTGTGAATTCATATTAATATTTCCAACTCAAATTCAAGATTACTGGGTTTTTACTTAACCTTTTCTATATTACATCTACCTTCTGCCTTCCACTCTGAGAATCCTGGTTCTCAGGGAGACAGGGATGATGGAATTAGAATAGCTCAGGACGACTGATTGATTTATCCCATTTTACAAGTACAACAAACTTAGAATATAAGCGTGAATATTACTACTATCAGTTATGCATTGCAGAGGAGGGGAGAGTCCAACCCCTGTCCTCTTTAGAGTTTTTCATGAATGAAAAAGTATAGAAGGATAGCTTATCCTATTTGCATCTGGTGATACTAAATATATTGTAGCAGAATCATAATTTGGAAAGATGTTAGGAGGCTAGAAATATCAGTTACAACGAAACTATAACAAGGGTGAAAAGGAAGGTTGGAACTGTAATTTGCTTCAGAAACTCAGCTATGTAATTTCAGGCTGGGAAAGTGAAAGAGACCCTAGCTGGAGAAAGGATTAGTAGTAAAGCAAAACAAAAGAAAACGCCTGTGAGATGTGCCAAGAATACGAGGCAGCCGAGACAAACACAGAAAACCCACGCACTGGAGGTCCAGGCTGCGTTCCCAGAGGACCTGTGTCCAGATTGGTGCGTGTCCCTGTCTCTGGGAGCCCGTGCTGGCCGGGTCAGCTTTCATACCTAACGTGGGCCTTGACGCGATGCTCAGCAACAGCAACTGTGATGGGCAAAGGACCCGGACAGGTGAGGAGCCTGGGGATGGAGAGAATGCTAACACTGTGAGACCAATAAATGCCTTCCAGTGCGTGGGAAGGCTCTAATGGGAGGAAGGCATGGACTTTTCTGCAATGCTTGAGGTGATCCGTCGAGGGCCACAGGTATGAGTTACAGGCAGGCAAGTCCAGTTCATTTCTTGGAAGGTGATTTTGGCAGTTGGGTTGATCCGACAACAGGATGGGTTACTTGTCCAAGGAATGAGCTTCCCTGTCTATTCAGTTGTTTAAGCCAGTTTTGATAGTGAGGTTGCCCAGTTAGCTCTGCATTTGCTATATAATACCAGCAAGGGAGGGTCTTTTTTTTTATGGCAGATAAACATGATTGGAAGCTTATTTGGGGGAACTAACTCGCTCGGCCTCGTCTATCTTGGACACCTGGTCAGAAGACACTGCCAGTGGATACTTGATTTTCTAATCGCGGTGTGGTTAATATCTGGTTAATATGGGGCAGGGAGTGTGTGAGCTGGGGGTGGCCCCGGGGACAGAAGGGCGGCAGTCATCAAGCTGCAGCGGGCTGTGGCGGTGGCGTGTCCTGGTGTAAGGGCCAGGCTCAGCCACCGGGAGTTCTGAAAGGCTGGCCTCCCCAGGGACTCAGGTTTCCCACTCAGCCTACCCATCATTTCCTCTGTTATGGTGAAGGAAAATATTGCATTTCTGAGCCATGCTGGCAATGGGTTTATTTAGGGTCAGACTGGAAATCAAATAAAGCTGTAAGGCTTTTCTTCTCAGAAGAACATGTGCTCTGCTCTCAGGGAGGGTGTCATCTATTTGGGGTTTGGCAAGATAAATGCAAGTGAGGGGGGATTTATTACCAAACTGCGCCAAGGGACAGCAGAGAGCCCTTTACTGGGAAGGTCCCAGTTGAGTTTGGCTCTCAGTGCTGTCCTGTGTTTTATCTTAAGTTAGGCCTCTTTGTGCCTCCATTACAAATACCAGCACTAAAAAAAAATCAATGTCACAAAAGATCCGTGAATTTATCAGTCATGGACTGTCCAAATCATACCTGATAACTATAAATAACTGTGAAAAGAATGTAAGTGAACAACATAACATGGAGTTTCTAATTTACCTTAAATGTACCGGTCATTTAAATTTATTTGCAAAAGAAAGGCTATTACATATGAAAATTTATGTAATAGGCAGAAAGGCAGCCGAGAGCCAGGAGAATGGGATGCTTCCTCACAAGGTCTCTGTTGGGAGCCGAAACTGATCCGAGAATGGGCAGGCGCTGTCTTTCCACTACACAAGCAATGCAAAGATATCCGTCCCTGGTCCCTGGGTAGAATTTCTGCCATTTTTCTGTCCCACCTCTCTTTCTCCCCACTGACTTACCCACTGATCTCCTCTTTCCCCAGAGAGGGGGGCAGATGGGCAAGGAACTGCATGGAAAAGCCCTACCAGATTTTGCATTGAGACTTGCCTTTACGATTTGCACTTCTGTCTGCACGTGGAATGTGCACTGCACAGGGTGTCGGCTCATACAGGGAGGGCATGGGGAGAGCAGTTCAGCTTTAACGTCCTGGGCACCCAGGCAGCCCCTTGTTCATCAGGGAGGTCTGCAACATGAACGCAGGACACCCCTCCATAGTTTACCCAAAATATGCTCCCAAATTTAAATTACTCTTCTGTCTATGATTTAAGAATACACAATGTGCAAACCTTGCTGGTGGTGATTCTAAGAAGGGAGAGATACTGGGTTTGAAGTACATGCGCATCTTTCCTTGCAAAGTTGCGTCTTTCTGCACCCCACTTTGGGTGGAGGCTCCTTGGCTTTAGGTTCATGCACTAGATGGGCCAGCCTGTGTCCCAGGCGTCCCAAGCCAGGCCTGTCTTGTCCCATCCTCCAGGAGATTAGGAAGCCACTTTTCTAGGTCTATCCATGTGAGTTCACTCACCAGCTTTGAGGACAGGCAGTCTCCTGGGTTGTAGAACCTGGGAACATCTGGTTGGCATCTTAACGAAGTGAAGAACACAATGGAAGAGCTGAGAAAGGCCTGTCACCGCAGCTTGGAGGCAGTGCGTGTTTGCATGAGGGTGTCTCTCCTCCTGGATGTCGGGTATGGGCTGCGTCATGGTCCCTGTAGGTCTCATCCCTTCCGGGAGAGCAGGCGAAGGCAGAGCGAGGTGTGCCAGGAAGGGACATGACGGTGCTGGTGAGCCTTGGCTGGGTGCTGATGTCATGGGTAAGAGGAGCTTAAGCGTGTAATTGCTACCCTCAGAGGCGGATGGGCAGCATCCCATCCACAGATGAGGACATGTGGTAGGAAGACGGTGTGAGCTTCAGCATGAGGAGGGCAGAGAGCTCACCTTTTGGATTTGCCATGTTCCCTTTGCCTCGTGCACCCCCATGGCTGTGCTGGCCAGCTCAGGGTGGACGTGTGGGCTGCGGCGTTGGCCCGAGCATCGCACAGTGTGTGCAGGAATGTTTCTGGGCTGTTCTGCACGTGAGCCAAATTTGACTTTCACACCTTCTTGTCAGCTTAGTGTTCTGCTGACCTTATGATTGAAAGCGTACTAGAGTCTGAACGAGCCTGCCCACTGGGGCTTGGGAGTGTGCAGGTAAAGGCTACAGCCGGGGAGGGGTGATGTGGAGCCACCACGGATTCAGAGCACCACATGGAGTGTCTGGCGCAGAACCTTCTGCACCAGCCAGATGTGGTCAGCATGACCTTGGGGCCCAGATTCCCTGGCTGCAAGTCTGCGTCCAGATGTTCCCAGCCTGTCCTCAGGAGACAGAGCAACATGTCTTGGGAGGTAGGTTGAATACAACAGGTAGAAAATCCAAGAGTATAAGTAGCGGAAAAGAGCTTGGTTGCTTGCACTGCGTGGAAACCACTGCGGTAGAAATGAGAAGGGGATAGAAAGATGATAGACATCATAAACGATTCCTGAGTGAGATTTCATATTTATCTGTGCTAAGAGCAGACAGGTAACTTCTATATCCCATTAGGAGAATGGAGCCAGAAGTTGGTGGGTCCCCGCCTAAGAGCTGGTGGGATACTTTTGTGCTTTCAGAGAACTTAATTGGAAAACTACTATTTTTTTTCTTTGCTTGAGCTATGAGAGCCTGACTCATCTTTTGGGAAAAAAATAATCATGTTTCTAACCAGTTCAGTGTGCTGTAGTAGTCAGGTTAACCATAGACTCGCCAACTGGCAGCACCGTTCAGAGGCCCGTGACCCGGCAGTGGGGGACAGCGTGAGTGGGCGGGTTACAAAGGGAAGGTCTTTGGACTTCACCAGGGGAAAAGGACAGTGTACATTAAAACGCGGATTTCTCAAGTACGTGTGTGTGTGTTTTAATTCTTCCAGCACCAATGAGAGCTTTATCTAAACAGAACAAAACCTGTGATGCACCAACCCTGAGGAGCCCGGGAGTCAGCTCTGAGGACAGGTCTGCATGTTTAACTATCATGTTATCTTCAGATTAGCGTTGGCTTCTGACCTGGGCTTCCAGGAAGTGTTTTGACAGCTGACGATGATAATGCCTGCCCTCATTTCCATGATAAAATATGTAGTGTCAGAAGTAGTACTCTAACAAAAATAAGTGTTGGTTGTGGTTTCATAGATACCTTAGGTCTTTGTAATTATAATCAGTCTCATTTTAAAACATGTGAAACATTTTAATTGCCAGGTGGATGGCACTAGAGTGCTCGGTTAGGTGGAATCCTCTTTGCATGGGCAGGCACCGGGAATCGAACCCGGGTCTCCAGCATGGCAGGTGGGAACTCTGCCAGTGAGCTACCGTGGCCCACCCTGTTAGCATGGAATCTTAAGGTGACTTGACACTTTTTGGTGTTTACCTGTCTGTATTAACAGCCACTAAGTAATTTCATGCACTGTGCTTGCTCTTTGCTGCATCTCCACGAGATCTGATGTTGATATCAGCAGAGATTTAAATGAGTGAAAATGGATTTTATTCTGAATTTTGAAAGATTGGCCTCAACTATACTGAGGTTATATAAATGTTCTATTCCAAAAAAGTAAATAAAATTAACATAGAATGAGCTTTAATATATATCAAATAAGATATTATAAAATATCTGTAATATGATGCTATTTTTGCTTAAAATATATATGGCTAATTGATCTGAATATTATAAGCCAAGATATTAATATTGGTTGATATTCGATGATGGGGGTTACAAATACTAATTTGAAAAATTTGCTTATCTGTATTTTCATACATTTCCACAGTGAACCTTATTATTTATTTATTTATTTGTCTTTCGATGACAGGTATTTTGTATTTTGTGCAGGGGCACATGTGAATGTAAAGTGTATGCAAATATCATGTACATTTAAAAATCCTTAGTGGATGCATGTTGTTTTCTAGTTTTTTACCTAAAGATGGTGATACTTTGGACAGTACTCTATGGGCAGGGGTCGTTTGATAACTCCTTGTGGAAGGAAGGAAGGCAGGCAATGTTAAACTGAGTATTTTACAGGTACCACTTGTACACTTGATGTGTGCAAAGTACTGTAAGAGAGTGGATGAGGAGAAGCACAGGACAGTGTCCTTGTGCGTAAGTCACTTGCAGTCTGTTAATGGAGACAAGACACAGAGCAATTACTGAAAGTCATGGGTGCTGCTAAATTGTACAGTACAGATGAGCAGAAAGCTGCTGCTGATGCAACACATATGGGGAGTGCAGAGGAGCTCAGAAGGGAAAGGCAGATGGGAATCAGCAGGGAGATGTTCCAGGATTGCCTTGGTTTAGTCTTCCCTTAGGGAGGAGCCGGACTGCCTCTGAGAGCTGCGTGTGGCATGCGCGGTGCTGCCTGAATGCCTGAATGCTTTTCCTTCTTCACATCTAGTGTTGGTTCCACAACAGTGGCTAGAATAGAAGACCCCATTAACTAGGCATGGTGCTGCCTTCTCAGAGATGCTTGCAAGACTTCATTTCCCTCCTATGTCTTGATTAAGCCAGCACAGGATGGATGCTGGGCTGAGGGAAATGTGACGGTTGACTCAAGGACAAAGCCAGGTTCTTTGAATTCCGTCATCACTACTATGGAAATAACTGTCGATATTTGTAGTGTGTTGTGGTGAGCTGTGAAATTCACGATGAAGCACCTTCTCCGCTGGCTGTTCATAAGAGAAATTCAACGGTGTTACTTGGGCAGAGTGAGAAGATAACCTGCAGCGTCTAAGTCCCTCCACTGACTCTAAACTTGGGAAAATGTCACGGGCTAGATTGATTTTATACCGAAAGGTATTTCCTATCCAAGCCCAGTTGATGGATGTCATTCCATTCAAAGGCTGCCTGTCTCCAAGTCACAAGGATTTCCTGATTGGGTTTATTATATTTTGGCCATAAAGATATACTGATTAATTAGAATTCAAAGTAAATATCTGTTCCTGTAAGTCCCAAACTCTTAGTAAATTAGATGTTTATTCAGTGGCAACGAGTGTTCCATAGAGGCTCTGATTACTTTTCAGTGGGAGGAGAGCTAAGCCAGCAGAGCCTGGTTTTCTCTCTTACATCGTCTCTCCAAAGACAGTTGGTAGGCATGAGTCACAGTTTCCTCTCTGGAAAAATCAGACGTGTTGGAGGCTCAGTGCAAATGAAGTATTTGGTCTTTTGAAGCTCGAAATTTTTTTTACCCCTGGATTGATCATCTTAGGATATAAGTTCTTAGAGATCAAAGTCTGTAACATATTTATTTGATATTGAACACTTCAACAGAAGGGAAAAAAATCCTTCTGCATAAGTGTGAGGGTTGTTTGATCTTTAACATCTGAATTCTGTCTTTGGTCTGATCCCTCTCAAACAAAACAAAAACGAAGGAAAACTCCACCACCAAAACTTTATAGCTTCTTGCTTCTAGTAGGTCCTATGAGGCTATCTGATATAAGAGGACTGGGAGGTCCCAGTCCCATTTTTAAAGAAGAATTGGTCAGCGCTGGCCTTAACTCTTTGCCCTACATCTATAATGGCTTCAGTGGAGATAAGGGTTGTGGCTGGGCTTGGGTTGAGGTTAGAGAGGACAACTATTTCCTCCAGGACAAATCCCTGGAAGCCAATGTTGACAGTAGGGCTTGAAAGGGAGGGAACAAGGGTTACCCCATACACAATTCCTATTTTCATAAAGTCGTTCAGGGTGAAAGGCATTCCTTGGTTCTCTGAAGCAGTCCTGGGCTTGGGCAAATCTCCTTGCAGCAATGCTGTGCTTAGCCTTTCCCCAGCAGTGGCAGTGAGGGGAGGTTCACTACCTCATGAGGCAGCCATTTCAACTCCCAGAATGTGGGAGTAATTCCATGGACGCATGATGGAGCCTGGTAGATTTGGGGAAGGGCAGGAAGTCCAGGGTGGCTGGACTGTAGGGGACCTGGGTGGATGGGTGGGCAATGAAGCTGAGAAGGTCGCTGGATCGTGAAGCGTTTGCTTGTCATGCTCAGGAACCATGCTTTGTACCATGGGCTTGGGGCCTTTGGGTGGTCTTCCCTCAGAAGGGAAGACCTGAGCCGAGGAGTCTGTGAGAAAGGTTCCTGTGGCCGCAGGGGTTGAGATGGGGGTTCCCAGGCCATCTTACGAGGCATTGGGGGTGCATGGAAGGCGGGTTGGTGGAGAACTGCCCCTCTGTTTGTAGTCAAGGGCTGTAAAAAAAGGAAGCGATGGGCTTGGGAGGAAGGATTTGCCTCTGATGTCTTAAATGTGGGGCATTAGGGGCTGGACAACGAGACTACCTAGGAAGTATCTAGAAGATATGACTTGGAGCTTGGGAAACGTTTCCTGAGCCAAAGATATGGATTTCGGGGTCTTGGAGAGAGACGATGAGAGGCCTGATAATGGAACCCACAAATGAATGAGGGGAAGACTAGACCTGTCAGGGGGAACTGAGGAGGGCTAGGAAGTAGAATTGAAGAGAGGAGGGGACCTCCGAGTTTGTAGCAGAGAGACAGGTGTGGGTCGTAGGCTGTTAGATGTGGGCTGTCCCCTTCACCCCCAGGCTATTTCCACTGGAGCCACTTTCTGTTTAGGGATCTGTAGTCACCACCAGCCCAGCCTATACCGGAGCTAGACTTGAGGACTCATACCTCAGCTGAAGAAGTATTTAACACACAACTATAGTGTAGTTTATCTACAGAGAGTAATGTTGACTTTATTTGTCCATCTGTCCACCCATCTGTCTGTGAGCCAGGTGCACTTCCAGGAACCCCCAACTTCATTCTTTCATCCCAGCCATGTTGAGTCTGCAGGCACGTTCTCTTAGGTGTTTCGGGACCAGTTGTCTTGGAAAACCTCAAGTTCAGGACAGTGTTCCCAGCCAGAGGCTTGCCTGACTTTGTGAGTACAATAGATAAGTAATGTCACATACGCTGGTCATCACATACACAGCCCGGGTGAAGGCAGGCCCAGGACCTCCCTTCACCCGGGCTCTTCTCCGCTCTTCACTGGCCCATCACCATTCCCCCATGTGACCTCTTTTTAAATTTAATTTGTCCATCCAGCAAAGCCCCGGGACTTTTTTTGCATAATTCTTACTTATCCTATTTCTGTTGTTGCCCTTTCTGAACTATTTTAATTAAGAGAGGTGGGAGGTCCAGAGAACCTAATTTGTTACTCAGATGTGGCCTCTCTCTCTAAGTCAGCTTGGCAGGTGAACTCACTGCTGTCTCCCCTATGTGGGACATGACTCCCAGGGGCGTAACTCTACCTGGCAACGTGGGACCTGACTCCTGGGGATGAGCTGGGACCTGGCATCATAGGATTGAGAAAGTCTTCTTGACTAAAAGAAGGAAGAGAGAAATGAGATAAAATAAAATTTTAGTAGCTGAGAGATTTCAAACAGAGGCAAGAATGGAGGTTATTCTTATGCACTATATAGATATCCCTTCTCAGTTTATGGTGTATTGGAGTGGCTGGAGGAAAGTACCTGAAACTGCTGAACTGTGTTCCAGTAGCCCTGATTCTTCAAGGTGATTGTATAACGATATAGCTTTTACGATTTTTGTGGTTGTGAAAACCTTGTGTCTGATGTTCCTTTTATCCAGGGTATGGACAGATGAATAAAACAATATGGATAAAAATGAATGGGGGGGAAAAGGGTAAAATAAATTGGGCAGATAGTGATACTAATAGTCAGTGAGAAGGAGGGGTAAGGGGTATGGGATGTATGAGTTTCTTCTTTTTCTTTCTTTTTCTGGAGTGATGCAAATGTTCTCAAAATGATCATGGTGATGAATATACAACTATGTGATGATATAGTGAGCTATTGATTGTGCACCATGTATTGAATGTATGTTTATGAAGGTTTGTAAATAAAAATACTTAAAACAGAAAGAGAGATGTGGGAGGACAAACTGCTTTGGTATTCTGTGATGGGTTATATTTTTGATCGTTTGTTATTTTGAGCCCTGGGGTCTAACTGTATTGCTTCTGGGTGAGTACGGGGGTCTCTCCTTGGAGGTGGGGGTGGGGCACCCTTCTTGTCTGGGGTGGGGGGGGCGTGGCTGAAATCCAGCCCTGGCAGTTGGTGGGGCACATCTTTGCCCTCCATTTGTGGTGGGGGAGAGGGGAGGCCCTGCCCCTCTGCTTCTCTCAGAGACCAAGTTGGTATAGCCCGAAGAGCTGGGCTTTGCGAGGAAAGAGCTTGCTCTACGCCAGGTGTTTTTGTTACATTCTGAGCTCACGTTCAGCAAAACCTTAGCCTTTCTGCGCCCCGCTTTTCCTTGTCAAGAGAGCGCTGGACTGTGGGGAAAGCCGTGCTTTATAAAGGACTTGAGAAAAGTTTACAGCGTTAAGAAAAAGATGTGTGTATATATTCATTGTTAGATATTATTTGAAATTCCTCTCATAATTAAAAAAAAAAATACTCCAGGAAATGCAATAACGATTTGGGTGGCTTTGCAGTGCTGTGCTTCTGGGGGCCTTGGGTGGGTTGGGGAGGTATGGGCAGCAGGACTGGTCACCCGTGGGCGACCGGGAAACAGGAAGGGCACCCAGCAAAGTGCCGAAGTCTCCCATAGCTCCACTTTGATGCTTTTTTTGGGAAATAAATGTAAAATATAGATACCTGTATTTGAAAATGGGAGGCTCCGCTTCAGCCTCGTGCAGTGTGCAGGCCACGGGGAGGATGGGCGGAGTGCCTCACGCGGGGTCCCTGCTCCTGGTCCTAGCCCCTCCGTTTCACAAGTGGGGTTCGGGGCTGGCCCAGGTGCTTAGGAGGCCAAGAGAGGACGGAGCCGGGTCTTCCCGCTCTCCAGGACAGGAGGCCCCGGACTGGGGCCGCTGTTGGAGTGCGTGGCTAGGGCGGGGCTTGAGGCTCACATAGGGGCAGGGCCAGGCTGCAGGCCCTGGAGATGCCCTTAGCCCTGCCAGGTCATGCCAGGGGCCGGGGGCGCGGGCGGGCTCCTGATTGAGCCGAGTCTTCTCGTGGGTGCATCCTTGCCAGTCCCGTTTTCTTTTCGCCTGGCCAGCGGCAGGGTACCCCTGTTGTGAGCGCCCGCAGGGTGTGCATGGGGGCGCCCTGAGGTGCAGGGGTCAGGTGGAGTGGAGGGCGGCCCAGGAAGACCTGGGGAGGGCTCCAGAAGTGGGGTGCAGGAGAACCCTGAGCAGATGGGTACCCTGGTCACCTCTACTAGAGGAAATGAGCTTCATGCTCTGTAGATGAGTGTCCTCTCTCCGAGCATCTCTCCCCTCATGCCAGCCTCAGCCCAGGGGTCGTGCGCTCAGCCTGCCTCCTCTCCCCTCTTCTCCTGTTCGGCTCCCCCAGAGGGTGGGGGCAGGGGGCTGTCAGATTCCGAGCTGCCACCCCCCCGCGTACTCTCCATAGGCGTGGACGCGCCAGCGCGTAGGCGTTTCACTCCTCACCAACTGAGCTGCGTGGTGGTCTGTGCCCATGGCAGTGCATTTCCCAGGGGACACGGTCTTGTTTCGGGACCACAGGTCACGGTGAGGAGCGGCTCCTGCACTGTGACCCAGAATGGACGTGCCAATGCCCGTGCCGGCACTGCTGGGATGGAAGTCTCCCCCAGCAGTCCTCACTTCACGTCCTGAGGCATACTTGCTTTTCTTCTCTGTTCCAAAAATGCTGGTGATGACCCAGTACACCCGCATCCCACCCAACATTTGAACAACACCGTCCTTCGGGAATTCCTGGGACTGGGAGCACAGGCCTGGAAGCAGAGGCTCAGCTGCAGACCCCACCCTACCCGACGGCCCAGAGGGACAGGCCATGGGGCCTCAAGTCGGGGCAGGGTCCATGTGCCCCCACGTCAGCCCCCCAGGCTGGGGCCAAATGTCCCCATCAGCACCCCTAGGTCAATACATCATTTTGAAACTAGTCTCACTTGGGCGTTATTTATTTGTTTTGACAGGCCATTAGCGACTCCTGTCACCACCAGGCTCAGTACAGTAATAATCATAATCCACCCACTGTGGCAGTGCGGACATGCACGGACTCCTCTCTGCCCAGCATGGACTAAGCACAGTTCAACATCCATGTCACCCCAGGGGTCAAGTTTATCATTCAGAGCGTGCAGACAAGAAGCTCCGAGAAGTTAAGTGAATTGCCTTGGGTGGGAGCCCAGTCTTGCTGCCCAGAAGCTGTGCTCCTTCCATTTCCTGCCCCCACCGAGAGCCCAGCTCCAGGCAGTGGGACAGGCCCCGACATCAGGCCTCACCTGGCTTTTCGATGTAGGCTGCCACTCTGTGTTTCTCGATTCCTACCTCATCTTCTCTGAAAATGCTTCCCAGGTTTTCCATCCCAGCTGGAGGCTCTGGGTGGGCTTTGCTCTCTTTGGAAACAAGGATTTCAGTGGACAGGGGTTCTGGGACTCTGGGAGTTCATGGGAAGTGGAGGCTTTTTGCAGAGAAGCTGTCCTCCTCGGAGATTCTAGGTGACTCAGAAACTGCTACCAGGGCTTGCCTCCCTACTAATAGAAAGGGCTGCAGAGAGTCTGGCATTTAGGGACCAGGTCTGCAAAATGCAGCTGAGATGGGGTGGCCCTGGGGGATGGCATTCCATGTCCCTGCTGCTTTCAGCCCCAGACAGAAGCAAGGATGGGCATAGCCCCTCGTACAAATACTATAAGTAGTTTTGTGCACTAGGAGACTGAGTACATCAGAATTCAGACCCCAGGAACTGCTAAACAGGGAACACACCTTTTTACTAACATGCTTTTATTCACGAGGGCAGGTTCATGATAGGATTCCTTAAAATCGCAGGAATTTCGACATCATGTTTAAAAGATCACCAGAACACCCTAGTTATATATTCTGTGTTCTAGAACCAGTTTTGCCTAGCTCCTGGTGACCTCTGAGCTATAGTTTCTACTTAGGTGGGATGTGAATTGAGCTGGAGGAGAGCATTTCCCAGTCCCCAAAACTATAATTCTGTTCAAGTGTGAGAAATTCGGTTTAGTTCCCCACTCAGTCCATCACACTTTTATATACTGTTGAATTTAGTAATGCATTCACTGGAGAAGCTGACACCTAAGACCTGGTCCCTGCCCTCAGGCACCCTCATCACATACCTGTGGGCCTTCCTAGTCTAGGGCTGGAGACGTCCCTCTGTCCTAGTTGTACTGGGATGGACATCAAGATGATGGGCTTTTATTTCTTTGTTTAACCATATTTTAACCTTCCTTTTGAGTAGAAGAGATAATGTATCAGTAGTATCTTTTGCTGAGCACTAAGCTAAATTCTGAGGGAAAATACAGATGGAAAGGTCTTTCCCTGAGACTGTTAGAATCCAGTGGGAGGAGACAAGTGCAAGGAAAATACAGAGAGCACAGACAACGTGTGATCAATAATACATGGTAACTAACAGCAGCTGCACAGAGCTATTTATACAAGTGTGGGAAACGCTAGGGTGTTTGGGGTTTTGAGAGTCCAGGGGTTCCTCAGAGGTACTGGAGAAAAGGAGATGCCCATATAGACATGTATGGGTATTTTTGTATCAGTGGATGAAAATGTGCATGGCAGACTGTGGGTGGCAAGTGTTCTTTGGCTCTCTGTGATCTCAGTGTGTGCCAAGTGCTTTGCTACCTTTTTTGCTTCTGTCTCGACTAAATCAAATAATAGATTTTTTCCTTTTACAGTTGTATGACCAGATATTATTTTTTTCAAGTAAGCTTGTAATATAATGAAATGATTTGCAGTTTAAATTTTGCTGATATTTTAATCTACAGTGATTAATATGTTATGCTTTTGAAGAAGGAGAAAATGTATTTAATGAAACAAACTGAATTATCTCCCTTTTTATGCTTAAGCAAAATAGAGATTTCTTAAGAGAGTAAATCAGTAACTTGCTTTTATTTATTAGTTTTATTTTTTCCCATGGGTAGGCAGTGGAAATCGAACCTGGGTCTCTGGCATGGCAGGTGAGAACTCTTACTGAGCCACTGTGGCCTGCCCTATTAGCTTTTTGATTGTATAATATAACATGTACAGAAAGCAAAGACAGAAAAAAGCAATAGTTTTCAAAGCACTCTTCAACAAATGGTTACAGGGCAGATCCCAGAATTTGTCATAGTCTACCATACCATCCTCTCAGATTTTTTCCTTCTAGCTGCTCCAGAATATCGATGGCTAGAAAGAATATATATTTTTTATTATCACAGTAGACTTTTTTCTTTTTTGTGAACAATAACATGTATACAAAAACAATAAATTTCAATGCACAGTGCACAATTAGTTGTAGAACAGATTTCAGAGTTTAGGATGGTTTATAATTCCACCATTTTAGATTTTTACCTCTAGCTGCTCTAAGATGCTGGAGACTAAAAGAAATATCAGTATGATGATTCAGCATTCATACTCATTTGTTAAACGCGACCTTTTCTGCATAACTCCACCATCACCTTTGATCTTTCTATCCCACTCTTTGGGGCTATGCCCATTCTAAATTTTTCATGTTGAAAGGGGCTATTGATAAGCAAGGATAGGGAGATGGAACTGGTTGATATTCTGGAAAGGCTGGCCCCTCTGCATTTCAGGACTTACCTGGCCCAGTGACCCATCTGGAGGTTGTAGGTTTCTGGAAAGTTACCCTAGTGCATGGAACCTTTGTAGAATCTTATATATTGCCCTAGGTGAGAAACTTGCTTTTGAATAACACACTGTCATTTGATGTGCTTTAAAACTATTTAATGGTTCAGCATAGAAATAAACGTTTGTTTTATATTATTCAATATACTTATAGCTGAAACTTGGAGTCTACTTTTATTCTGGACATTTTGTTTTAAGACTAGGGATTTTAAGGCTAGCTGAGTTATTTTTTTTTAAATAGCAATTGAGGAGTTTTTAAAAATTACTGTACATTTCTTCTAAAGTGATTATGTGGACAATTCCACTCACCTTTTATTAAGTAACAATAAATTATGTTTAAAAGTGTTTTCTAAATAGTTAACGTATTTCCCAGCACTGGTTTAATCATCAGTTATGTAGAATTTGCTTTCACCTTAGAGAAACTGTATTTGGGAGAGACGATCATGTCTCCACTGATGATCACAGGTGAATTTTGACTGTTCAGTTCCGTTTTGACCCATGTGGGATTATGTCTCGTGGGAACAAGAAGTGTGGCTGGGTCTGATTCAAGATGGAGCCTGAAGATAGGAACAAGGTCTGTTTCGGGGCTGGCTGTATCTCAGTCTTTGGTCTGGGGAGAAGTCTCTAGAGCCTAGACTCACTGGACTCTTGATCCTCCCTGGTCCACTGTGGTCCCAGAGGCAGCAGCTCCTGCATCTCCTGGGAGCTGGTTGGGAATGCACAGTCCTCAGCTGGCCTCTGGTACCAGAATCTGCGATTACCAAGGCACCATAGAGTTTAGGAAGTGCTGGTCTAGGTCATGGGCTTCCCAGTGGCCATGCACTGGGGTCACCTTTGGAGCTTGTTGCAAGTAAAGCCCCCTGAGATTCTGTAGGTCTGCACTCCAGGGACCATTCAGCTGCCCAGCCAGGCGTGGGAGACATGATTCTGAGATGGGCCATCCCGTTGGCTGAAGGAATTCAGGAGAAGGTGACCACCTGTTGGGGCATCAGTCCAAGGTCCTCAGCTGGCCACAGTCACATGGCCCAGCCTGTGGGAAGTGTCTGTTGTCCTGGACAGCACCCCAGAGTGTCTGGTCACTCCTCAAGAGCCAGCTGGGTCTGCAGGCTGCTGGGACTGGCTCGCCAAAGCCATCGGCGTCTCCAGCAGACAGGGATGAGCTTTGCAGGTGGGTTCTCTACCCAGCTTCCATTCCCATCCCTTCCAGTTCCCATGGAAACAGATGGCGGGGGAGGGGGCACTGGGCATGGTGCTATCTTTACCCTGTTTTTGGCAATCTCCGGTCTGTTTCCATGGGAACTGGAAGGGAGAGGGAGTAGTTAGAATGCTTCTAAATTTCAACGGCAGCCTCCTTCTTCACTATAAAACCTGCTTTGCCAAGTTTACCTCCAGGCCTGGGCCCTTGCGGCTTGAAAGCTGCCATGACTCACTGTGGGCAAGGCAGGAGGTGCCTGGTAGAGAGAGAAAAAGAAGGAACCCTTAGAATATCCTTGAAAATGCCAGTAATTTCCTTTTCCTCCAAGAAGTCGTTCTTAGGTGTTGGTATAAGTTATTTAAATGTCATCTTTAACTCTCATTTCTTGTCTGGTCCTATTGAACATAATAACATGTTTCTATTTGAAGGAAGGGAAGAGATGAGTCATTTCAAAGGGGAGAGATTTCACTGATGTGGGGAAACCCTGGGTTCGTGTCTGCAGTGAATTCACTGGCTCGTCTGTGGGGTGAAGACAGCCTCCAGGATAAAAGTGGGGGTGCAGGGGTGGGGTAGGCACCTGAGCTAACGGAAAGATTTGGCCAACAGGATAGGAAAATTGAAACCTGACGTTGACCTATTTAAGCAATTATTTTTAAGACTAGAATATTAAATTTGAATCCAAACAGTCCCTGGATTTTAATTCTTAGGCTTCAAAGGGATCTGCTGGGCATCTACCACCCCTCATGCTCTTTCTTCCCTCCCCTGCTAGAGCTGTGCTGACTGGGTTGCAGGTATCAGTCCCACAGCCCTCCCAGGACCTGTTGCCACGGGTGAGCTGCCCCTGCCTGTCTTCCCGGCTCCCGGTGGCTGAGGGTCAGCTAGGTGTCCTGGCGCTGTGTGCACACTTTCATGTATTTTCTCATTTAATTGTCACTACTGCCTCACGTTCACATCAATCAATGTCCCAGTTTTCAGATGAAGAGACAGAGGTTCAGAGAGGCTGTGTGATGTGCCATGGGGTGAGTGAGTGGGCCAGTGCCAAGGGGCATCACAGAACCCCTCGTCTCAATAGGGTGTCACCTATAGGAACCTCCCACTTCCACCCTACATTTTCCCTCCAACTAGCCAGTCCTAACTGACAGGCATTCCTTATCCTTTGAAATTAGCCCGATGTATACACATACATATGTGTATTTTCCTATTTTGAATACATTTAGATTTTAAATCAAAGTTGGATAAATTTTGGCTCGGATGATTGCATACTTCTCCTTGAGGTGCTGGGAAGCCTGTGTCAGAAGTGGTGTTGAGGTGGGAAACGGCAGTAGCTTGTTTTCCTTCTCCTTGCAGTCTTGAGGGGAGTGGACTACTTCAGCAGATGGCGGGACGATGGGGAATGGCCCAGGGCTGTTACCCACTGGGTCAGAGTTTCCTTCCTGTCCTCCTTTGTCCCCTCCTTTATCCTAGGGCTTGGGCTGAGGGGTCCACTGCGCCGCAGGAGTTAGGCAAAGTCAGTTCTAGCTTGTCGACTCCAGAGCGGGAAGGTGATAAATAAGGGATAGGTTTTGAGAGGGAAAGAGAGAAGTTTAGGAACACACTGTTGAATGCAGAGAAAGCCAGCTGTCGTGCTGTGAGCTTGGTGGCACACTTAGATCATAAAAAGCCTGTCAGATGCCATGGAGCTAAATTTGGCAAGTGATGGGAACATGAAACAGTAATTTCAGGCTTTGGATTTGGTGGCTAGGATTCTGTCTTGTTGCTGGAGCCCTGCGGTTTAATTTGGTGGTGTCCCAGGAATTCTCTAGCCCAGATCTGATGATGGATTTGCAAAGCAGTCACTCGGCATCAAGTGAACTAAGGATTTCCCTGGCCGATTTAGACATGCTCTTCGGAACGACGTGGGTTTCTCTATTAGCTGACCAGGCCAGTGGCTGCAGGAGGCAGCACGGAGGCTGGGGGACTGCCCGCACCATCGTGGGGACCCAGCTGGACCCTCGGGGCTGGTCCATGGCACACTTCACCGTGCGTGACGCTCGTTTGTGGTGCCTGTATCCCTGCACAGGCGTGTGCGGTTGGCATCAAGGTGGAGGGTGGGGTCTGCTGGGCTGGTTCTCCTTTGGTTCGGGGCAGGGCTTGGGGCCTGCTCTAGTGAAGCACAAGGGGCCTGTCCCCTGAATTCCTTGCCCTCTTCACGACAGAGACACCTCCCAGCCCCGCCTGATCCGGCCTTCCAGGAAGATGTGACTGTACTAGTGCCTCCCCCCCAGAGGTGGAGCCAGGGCCACTTGTTACATGGTGAGGGCCTCTGGTTGCTGCTGCGTTGTCGCCGTGTGCAACCATCCCACTGAGAGCTCATCGGTCTCAGGCCCTCTTGCCATCATCCCTGGCTGACCTCAGACCCATTTGTGGGGTGTCCTTTTGGCATCTGCCCAAAGGCTCAGCTCCTGGGAGCTCTGTGACCATATCAAGTTGTCCTCCAGAGCTAACTGAGGGCTACGTGGCTTCTGTTTCCAGGGTTTGGTATTCCTCAGAGCCAAGAGGCTCTCTTTCAGATCTCCTGTGAGAACCTGTGGTTTCTCTGAAGTAGCCTCAGCGCCCATGAGCTTTCCAGAGTGGGGTGTGAGTCATTTCTTCTTCTGGCTCCCTGTACATGAAAGAAGATGCTGTGTGGTTGGGTGGAAGTTTGGGTTCTAAGAACACAGGTGGTGTCATCGGATCTCCTCTCTCCAAGGACGGCAGGGCTTCCCTTAATGTCTCTGCCTTAATGGGCCTTCTGGGACAGTGAGGAGCCTTTCTGCCAGGACACGTCCTGGGATGCGTGTGACAGCCCCTGTACCAGCAGTCAACGAAGCAGGCGCCCTGCGGGAGGGCCGGGAGCCAGGGGCCGAGCTCCTTCCCAGACACTCACACTCATTGCATAGAGACCTAAGGAAAATATTGGCATGTTTCTACCTGCTGCCACCCACGTCATGTCGGATACTGAGTTGTAAAAAATATTCAGAGTGGAAAGTTTTTCTTTTCCTCAGTATATTTTTTGGAAAATGGACATGAGTGACGAGGCGGCATGCATGGCTTAGCAGACGTCTGGGGCATTCAGTGCGGGCTTTGGAAACAGGGACATGTGGGGCGTCGGTCTGAGCTCCGTGGACTGCGGAAGTTTGGGAAATGTTTGCTAACACAAGCGACAGATTACGCAGAGCTTGTTTCTCCGGGAGCAGCAGCTGCTCTGCTGTCAGATGGTGTTTATTAGCCTGTCATATGCTGGTCGCTCCGTGCCTCCGCGTCCAGGGGTTTGGGTGAGCTGCCCTCCTGCCTCCATGCAGACTTTCCGTGGTTGGAGCCTCATGGATGCTTAGGATGGACTGGAAGAGTCAGCCCCTGGGGAGGGGAACACGCCAGATGGGAAAAGGGACTGGGGAAAGCAGACTGGACCCTGGTAGCTGTTTTTTGGCAAGGAGATGTAAAACTTTGGTTACATTTATTTATTATGTTCTGTATGGTTTTTTAAATCTGATATTCCAGTCTGAAAACATGAAAAAATAATTTCACATCGAGAGGCTTTGTCTTTTTCCTTTTAAAGGCAAGTTCTTTTTTTGTCATTTTTTTCCTCTTCTACTATTCTACCACATTTCATACCAAATACCTCACCCACACATTTGCTCTAATTTCATATCCTTTCCCCTGTTTCTCTCTGTTGTTAATTTTAGCTGGTGTGGAATGAACCTGAGCTTTGATTTTTAACCATTGAGAACTTTAAAAAGTATCGAGACATATCAGTTCAGAGGCTACGAGATGAAAAGCTGCATCGTGTCCGGTTAGGTCGAGTAGCTGGTAGAGGGTGGTTTGGTCTGTTCTCAAAGACCCGACTTATTGTAGTTGTCTGAGGTTAATTGTAGGAATTGTAAAGCCATCACTTCTTTAGCCTTTGTTAATACCAGGCCCCGTCCTAAAAGCTTTGCAAATGCTTTCACATTAAACCTGGCTGTAGCCCTGCAGGGCAGATGCCCTCCTTACCCCCACTTTGTAATTGAGGGCTTGGGGCTCAGAGGTGCTGATGAAAGGATTCGAACCCCTGCTGGCTGGCCTCAGAGCCTGGCTTTTGTACTCTGGCCGATGTGCATGTCCGAGGTCTTGTTTGAGCATTTTCTAAGGTGGTGCTGCATGCTGGACCCCGGGCCTGCATGTCCCTGGTGGGCACTTACTGCGGTCCTCAGGAGCCCCGTGTGTCCAGGCTGCAGCTTTCTTCCTGGTCAGGGCCAGGAAAGGTGGTGACCAGCTGTTCCCAGGTATCATTCAGTCCAGCCCGGCCAACATGGGCTGGGCACCTGGCATATATCCAGGAGCTGGTGGTCTGCACCGAGGCTACGTGGTGATGAGAGAAGCTTTCCGTGAGCAAGTGTGCCAGTTTGAAATGGTGCACCTACCCTAGAAAAGCCATGTCTCAGTCCTAATCCCATTTTCTATAGGCAGCCGTTTCTTCTAATCCCTATTCAGCATTGTATGTTTGAAACTGTAATTAGATCATCCCCCTGGAGATGTGATTTAATCAAGAGTGGTTGTTAAACTGGATTAGGTGGAGGTGTGTCTCCACCTATTTGGGTGGGTCTTGATTAGTTTACTGGAATTCTATAAAAGAGGAAACATTTTGAAGATTGAGAGATTCCAGAGAGAGCAGAGAATGCTTGCTGCAGCACCATGAAGGAGAGAGTCCATGAGCCAGCGACCTTTGAAGATGAAGAAGGAAAACATCTCCTAGGGAGCTTCATGAAACAGGAAGCCCGGAGAAGAAGCTTGCAGATGATGCTGTATTCACCATGTGCCCTTCCAGATGAGACAGGAACACTGACCGTGTTCACCATGTGCCTTTCTAGATGAGAGAGAAACTCTGACTGAGTTTGCCATGTGCCTTCTCACTTGAGAGAGAAACCCTGAACTTCATCGGCCTTCTTGAACCAAGGTATCTTTCCCTGGATGCCTTAGATTGGACATTTCTATAGACTTGTTTTAATTGGGACACCTTCTCAGCCTTGGAACTGTAAACTAGCAATTTATTGAATTCCCGTTTTTAAAAGCCATTCTGTTTCTGGTATATAGCATTCTGGCAGCCAGCAAACTAGAACAGTGAGGAGCAGGTGGGTGGCTCTGTGGGGCGGAAGCAGGCTCTCTTTGCTCCTTGCTGTTTCTGGGCTCCTGAATGCTGCCCGTTGCCATCCCACAGGAGTGGATGCTGCTCCTGAAGGGGTCAGAGCCTGCTGTGGGCCAGGCCAGGGGTGGGGTGGTGGGGAGTGCGAGCCCGGGTAAGTGGGACAGACATGGCCGTTGAGCAGAAGCGTGACCATGCTGTACAGGGGCGGGGGACACAGCTTGCTCCTCTATGTCATTTCTGTTGCCACCAAAAGAGAGGCAATAGCCCCCCTTATTCTTTCACCCTGCTGTGCCCACCTTTTCCTTTCTCTTTGCCCCCTTTTAAGCTGTTTTTTTTTTTGTATGGGCAGGCTCTGGGAATCGAACCCGGCTCATCAGCACGGCAGGTGAGAACTCTGCCTGCTGAACCACCCTTGCACCACCCTAAGCTGGTTTTGTAACTGGGTGGGGTTAGCTTAGAACCCCCTCCTGGGCATGGCCCTGCCTGGGGCCCCGGGGTGGGGGTGCCTGGAGTGGGTGGGTCTGTGAGCGCCACGGTGCCCAGCTGGCGTGCTGGCATTGACAGGTGCTCTGGCTGCACGTCCTCCCCAAGGCTGTCTGCTCTCTGACCTGGCCGTCCCCGCTCCTTCTGGGCGCCTTGGAAAGGGGAACCAGCCTCTGCTTCCCGACTTCCCGCAGCAGTGCTCGGGCCTCTCTCGGCCTCCTAGGCACTGCCGAGTCTATTGCTGGAGCTGCACCCGAAAGCTGTGCCGGGCACCCCGCTTTCCTCACCAGAGGCGCCTCCCACTGGCTCCCCAGCCTTGAGCTCCTCCTTCGCGTGGAGCGGCTCAGCAGGTGGCCCTGCGGCTTCTACGGCACCCACACCATGTGCGTTGGTGATTACAGACCCCCTGCTTCATTGGGCCCTTTATTACTATTTGGGGGGTGGGGAGGGCACATTGGACTGTGGCGCCCTCGGGCTCTGTCATTTTAAAGGGTGTTTTTTTGTATAATTGCGATTTTCCCTGTTTGCAGCTCGTGTGTTCATGTGTGTGCATGTGTTTGTGCGTGTGTGCGCATGCACATGTGTGCATGTGTGCGTGCATGCATGAGTGCACACGTGTGCATGTGTGCTCATGTGTGCACACATGTGCATGTGTGTTGTTCATGTGTGTGCATGTGTGTGCACCTGTGTGTGCGTGTATGTGTGTGCGCGCGCTGGACTCAAATGTTCTGAAGTCTGCGCTTGCTTCCTGAGGCGGGAGCTAAGGCAAGGCCCTGCCGTGTGCAGAACCGGCGTGGAGCCGGCCAAGGACTCATGGCCGTGTCAGTGCAGTCAGTGGGGCCAGTGGATGCGCTCCTGTGCGCTGTCCTCTCTACGTCCATTTGTCCTGTTGCCAGCACAACTGCATGCCACCCAGGACGCTAGGGCGGGAGGGACCCTGAGGCCGAGCAAGCCGGGGCTGGCCGCTGACTGGACACAGCCCGAGGCAGGGCCCGGGATGGCCCCGACCGGGTGGGGACCCAGCCCACAGCTGCCCGAGGCCCGGCACCCGCCGCGCCCAGCCCTGAGCTACGTGACTGCACACCTGCTCGCCCCGAGCTTGGAGGGGCCCCCACCTTCTGCCCGGAAGTCACCTTCTGGGGGGCTGTGGCTGAAATGGGTCCTCACGCCTGTCCCCAAGCCTCCCCATGCCTGTCCCCCCACCTATTCCTGTGCCTGTCCCTGCACCTCCCCACGCCTCCCCACGCCTCCCCACGCCTGTCCCACTCTGAGCTCTTTTGGCTGCTTTTAGCTTAAATGAGTTACCAGGAGGGTGACATGCTTCACGGACTTTTTGGTAAACAGCACAGCGTCAGTGCGGCTCTTGAGGTATCATTGATCTTTCTCTCTCTCTATGTATATATATATTTAATATATATAATATAATATATATATTTACAACCCCCAAGACTGAGGACTCGGCCTATTGCTTTGGCTGTCCCCACTGCTTGGGAAAATATCAGGAATTCTCCACATGGGAAAATTGAATCTTCCCCCTGTTTTAGTTGTTAAATTTTAAAGGAGTGCCTCCGTCCGCCCAGGCCTCGGTGGGTCTCCCGTCCTCTCTGTGTTGGCTCGCCCCTTGAGTTTTCCTGGCAGGTCGGGCAGGGAGGGGGCCAGACAGGGCAGGGCCGCGGGGCTGGCGGCTCCTGGCGTCGTGGGGCGCCGCTGGCTTGTGGGTCACCTAGGCAACCGGCTCTTCACCGCGGAACAGCCTGTCCACACTGAAAGGAGATAAAAAAGGGAGCCGGCCGCCGTCACTCTCCTTTATGCATGACAATTTTTTTCAGATGTTCCTAGAATCTGAAAAAAAAAAAAGGTTACTTCTCCTCTCGGTTGGTTCTGTGCCCAGTTGGTGACCTCGGTGCCCCCCGAATTACATATTTTTACCGTGGATTTTTGTGATCACTGTCGTCTCTTGAATGCAGTTAAGTTTAAATTCCCAGGTGATTCCGGAGAGAACTACATTTCATGTGCTTTTTTTAGGAAACGGGGGCAAAGCAAATGTATTCTACAACTTATTCAGTTAGGTTTTGTGGGTGTTTTGAAAAATGCCCCTTCCTGTGGGGGTGTTTTCTGTTTGATGTGCTCGATTTCCTTAGTAACCGCGGCGCTGTCGTGGGAGGGGCTTTGCTGACAGTTTTAGAAGTGCACTGCTGAATGGATTTATTTCCTGGTTAGTCCTGCCGGCTTCCCAGGGCAAACAGGACATCTGTGCCCTGGACGGAGGGACGGCGCGAGCTCTCGGCGCGTGGCCCCAGGGACTCGGTGGCCTGTGTCTTGGGTACGTTGCCGTCTCCTCTCTTTATTCCTTCCCTTTTCTTTTGCCCTGATTTCCCAGATTTCAGCATTAGGAGGCCTGGGGCACTTAGGTTTGGCCAAACACCTGAGATTTGGGAGGGTGTGGGAAGAGCCGTGGCTGGAGGGGTGACAGTGGCTGGTGCCGCCCCTGCTGGGCACCGGTGTTTGGGACCGAGTTCTCCAAAACCCAGTCCTGTCCCAGGTGGACATTTGGTGGGCGCTGTAGGCTCATAACTGGCCTGGACTGGTGGGTGATGGGAAACCCCCACGGGCCGGAGGGACAGAGCCAAGGGGCAGCCCCTGTGGCCGGAAGGGTTGCCTGCCGGCACTCGGCTCAGGACAGATATGCTTTGCTGGGTCTGCTGAGCCTCCCTGGGTTGCACTGCTCTGTGTTCCTTCCCCCCATATCACCTGCAGGTCCAGTGGCGTTCTGGTGCTGGAGGGCTGGCCAGGGGTGGGTCCCTGTCCAGGTCTGGGGGGTGAGGCGGCACGGCTCTGTGACCACAGGAGGGCTGGGACTCGGCCAAGGGAGCCGTGAGCACCGGGTCCTAGGTTAGGTGGGAGGGCCGAGTGGCATGTGACCAGCAGCTGCTGGCCGAGGGCTGAGATAAGAAGGGTCACTGCCATGGCTGCCTGGCCTGCCTTTCGGACCTTTAAGTGCTTGCTCCCTGGATGCCCAGCGCGCGGTGCCGACTGGTGGGTGGCGGATGGGCTGTGGGAGCAGCGGGGCCCCTCAGGACGTCCGTGGGCCTCAGCCACCACCCCTGCCTGTTCACCGAGGCTTGCCCTAGACTGGGGCCCGGGCCCCGCTCTTCAGGGTTGGGTCCAACAGAACAGACCGCTGCTCGGTGACCCCTGACCTGTGCGGTGTATACCTCTAGGAGGGGGTCTTGATTGTGTCATTGGTGGTCAGGGGGAAGTAATCCGAGCACTGCCCAGAAGGAGTCTGCGTGCAGGGCCCCCAAACCACCGGCAGCGGGGTGCCCCGGTGTGCATCCCTGCTCCCTTCTTGTGGCCCCACAAACCCCACACCCCGGAAGTCCTGGGAAGGCCACTCTTCACCCTTCAATGGCCGGCACACTGCTGCCACGCCTCTCTTTTAGAAGAGGCGAGTTCAAGAGCTGATGGCGAGAAACCCAGTAAAAGAAAAGTTGTGTTGTTTTTCTCTGTTCTAGCCATATCTACCTCGGTCTTTCCATAGTCTTTCAAAATGCAAGATATAACTAAAGTTTTAAAATGACCTTGTGCAGTGAAACAAATTCCCACCCCCCTCCCCCATACAGCATCTGTGGCGACGGTGAAAACCTCTGTACATGGCACGTATCTTGCCAGATTCTGTCAGAGAAAGAGAACAAATAGCCCAGCACTTCTGCAGACGAAGCAGCCTAGAAACGGGCGAAGAGCTCCAAGCTTTTAGGGCAGGTAGGCTTTTGTCTCCGCCTGGCAAGACATATCCCCTTCCCTATAACTGATAAGGGCAGTGTAGGTGGGTAGTGCCCTGAGGGGCTGGTTTAGGCTTTGGGATGCTGAAACCCTGGGCATGGCTGCCTTTAAATAGAATGCTGAAATTTGTCACGTTTTCACGCACTCCAAAACCACTACTTATGTCAATAATTTATTTTTTAATTAAAATACGGTTTTGCCTGCTCACTAAATGTAAGGACGCCTATTGGGTTGTGCCTATTAACTGAGGTTGTTACTGCACATGCATGGAAGTGATACAATTGGATTTCTTAATAGGAGTAGAGTACTTCATCTGTAAGGTCATCCTTATAACTAGTCTGTATTGGGGATTTTTACTTCGTTACCTTGTATTTATGCTTAGAGGAAAAAGGTAAAAACATTCACTGTCTTTTTTTCTTTTCTTTTTTTTTTTTAACCAGCGGTCTCCTGCTGTGTGCTCTGTTTTCTCATGTCCTTTTTCTTTTTTCCCTAGCTTGATGGTAAGGCTACAGTTTCTAGGGGCATTCTCCCTGCCCCTCGGAAGCACTCAGGAAAGGGCCCCTTGCCCCTGGAGAGCTCTTTGCAAGGTGGACGTTCGCTCCTGAGAACGCCTTTAGGTGGCTCTGCCCTGTCCCTCTCTCCCTCTCCATGGGTCTGCTGATTTTGATGTTCTTGCAGGTCATCAGAGACTAACCTCTCTCTCTTGAATTTCCAGTGTCTTCCCGAGGGGACAGGAGAAGCACCAGAGAGCGTCAGAAGAGGCTGAGACCTGGAGAGTGGGCCCTGGCGGCTGAGGGGCTGCCCAGGGCCTCATCGTAGGAGGTGGCCCTTGCACCTGGTGGGACGGCTTCCTTGGCCCCTGGCCATGGCCTCCATCCTCTGGCTGGACGGCTGATGGGACCCTCTGCCCGCGGATCTGGGAGCAGGACAGGTGGGCGGGGCAGGGACATGGACTCGGACCAGCAGAAATGGAAGTGACCTGAGCCCCGCCCCCACCCGGCGTCCCCCAGGACAGCTGCAGAGCAGAAGCCGCCTGTCTGGGGAGCAGTATGCAGGAAGCTGGCTTTCAGGCCACAAACGCATTCACAGGTGAGGAGCCTCCATTTCAACTCCCATTGGTAACAAAACACCAAAACAATGGCAGAAAATGGATGCGCATTTGTGTTTGTGAACCAAAGGCTGTGCAGAGTCAAGAGGTGGAGGCTGCTGCGGTGATGGATTTGGGGGCACAATAACAGCGTGCTTTCTCCTCCTCTCTCCAAACAGGAATTTGAAAAAGTGTCTGGCATTTTATCATTCTGTTTTTGTTGAATGACAGGCATGCACAACATTTGGAAATGTCTGTAGAGTCCTTCCAAGTCCCCGTTCTCCAAGAGAAGCTTGTCCCTTGCAAAGCAGTGTTCAGGGGACGTGTCTTTTCCAGAATGGGGAAGACTCTCCGAGGAAGAAAAGTAATTGCCGCAGAGTAATGTCTCCCCTGTGTTTAGTTCCCTACCTCAGATATATCGTGTGTAGGTGGTGGTGAGAAGGGGCCGCTCGGCTGGAGGAGCCCTGCTGGGCTCCCTAAACGAGGCCCCTGGAGAGGCCACGACCTGTCACTAATGGGGGTTGACGCAGGGAACGGGTGCCAGAGCATGGCCCCAGACGCAGGAGCTTTTGGGTTCGGGTCTTGGCTCTGTTGTATGAGTCACTTATCCCAGGGAGGCCACTTAATTTTTATGGGCCTCTGGCTTCTTGTTTATAGATGAGATCTGGTGGGAGCCTGCCCATGTGGGAGCCTGTCCAGGTGGGAGCCTGCCTAGGTGGGAGCCTCCCTAGGTGGGAGCCTCCCCAGGTAGGAACTCCCCTCAGGTGGTACCTGCCCAGGTGGGATCCTGCCCAGGTGGGTGCCTGCCCAGCCTGTTTCATTGCCCACCAGGGGATCAAAGTTCCTACAGTTGACCCCTTTCCCCCGTCTGGCTCCTGAGCACTCACCTCACCCCAGGGACCCGGCTGTGCGGTAGGGGGTGGCTGAGGCTCCCATATGGAGGCCAGATTGCAAGGTCCCCTCCGCACCCTTCTGGGCTGCTCACTCCTAGGTGCTCCCAGGTCCTCACCACCCTCACGATGTTCTTAAAGGCCCTCCCAGCCCCGCAGGCCCGCCGGCAGTGGCTCTTTTTGGAATTCTCTGAACCCTTGGATTCTGCCAGGAGAATTCCTGTAGTCAGGACAGTGCTGGGTGTGTTTTAAGGTCTGATGCATGCCAGCCGTTTTGCTGTCACTTCTACAGCCTCCTACTGCTGGACGCAAGGCCTGCCCTCACCTCCCCGTACCTGTTTTCTGTTCCTTTGTTCCCCCTCTCTCTGCACCTCCTGAGCCCCAATTTTCTTAGATTCTTTTAACTCGTAGTTTTCCCAAGAACTCCGTTTTTTACAATTTTGCCTCCTCTCAGGTGCTTCAGCTTACCTGAGTAAAATAATAATAGTAATTATAGCAATGACAAGAATAGCTAATATTTTTGAGAACTGACCGTGGACCACACGCTAACTGCTTTAACTGAATTAACTCTTAAACTTCATAGCTCCTGGGGGCCAGTATCAGTACTCTCATTGGACAGGTGAGAAAGTGGAACTCTCTTACACCCACATTTTTTTTTTTTTCCACGTGGGCAGGCCCCGGGAATCAAACCTGGGTCTCTGGCCCGGCAGGCGAGAACTCTGCCACTGAGCCACCATTGCACTGCTTCCCACAGTTTTTTATCTTATTATTTTCTTAGAACACAATTAGGATTTAAAAACCTGTCTATATTTTTATCATTCTAGATTTAATGTCAGTTGATATGTGGTTTCTCAGAGGAAAAACTTTTGGTTACAGATCTTGAGACTATTATTGGAAGTTTTGTAATAGTCACTAGAAATGCTTTAGGTCATACTTTCCAAACTTCAATGCGCATGTGAATTTCCTGGGGCTTCTTTAAAATGCAGATTCTGATTCAGGTGGGGGCCTTGGGAGCTCCCCCCCACCCCCGCCCCGCCTGAGCTTCTGCCCTTCTAACAAGCTCTCAGGTGAGGCAGTGCCGCTGGCCCAGGGGGGGCAGGCTCTGGGCATTAGGCCATGCTGGGGGTCTCTGCAGACCCTGTGTTTGCATCCTTGGCTGCGTGCACTCACCTGGGGAGCTTCCCTGATGCCTCGCCTCGCTCTCAGCATTGTGATTTTGGTGGTCTGGGCATCATTAGAAACAGTAAATCAGGATCTGCAGCTAACGAGGTCCCCAGGTGCCCTGTGCAGTACAGCCTGACAGCACTGAGGGCCTGGGCCTTGCAGAGGGGGTTTGAGGGAAGGGTGGGTTGGGAGAGCAGGTTCTTGAAAAAGGAACTGATTTATCCCCTCATTTAAGGGCTGACAGACTGAACTAAATGCCCATCCTTAAAACAAGCTATAGGTGTGGGATATTACTGATCGTAGTGGCAATTGAGTGCAGCACTTGGCTTCCCGACTGCACTGTAGGAAATAACCAGGTAGTAAGACAAAGGGAATCTAAGTACCGGCCTTTTCTTGGGGTGGGTCTCTGTGGATTTTGTGCATCATTTTTACCCCTTGCCTGATCTTCTCATCTCTCTTTGCCCACATAGTTTGTAAAGTCACTTATGCTGTAGGATAGAAAGATGGGTCTCCGATCTCTGCCCAAGCAACTCGTTGAATCTGTGGTTGTTTTCTTTTTAAGGTATTTTTCTTTAATTTTTATTGGAGTAAAAGATACAAAATTGACTACTGTAGCCATTTTTTTTTTTAGTGTGCAATTCAGTGGCATTAGGTACATTCACAAAGTAGTGCAACCATCACCATCTCCTTCAAGAACTTTCCATCATCCTCCGCAGAAACCTGTATGCATCTAGCCATAACTCCCCATCCTCTCCTCCCCTCAGCCGCTGATAACCTTGGTTCCACTTTCTCTCTGTGTGAATTTACCTGTTCAAGACACATGATCCGAGTAGAATCCTACAATGTTTGTCCTTTTGTGTCTGGCTTATTTCACTTAGCCTGACGTTTTAAAGGTTCATCCATGCTGTCACACGCATCAGCGCTCCATTCCTTTCTGTGTCTGCGTAATAGCCCGTTGCATGGGCAATACCACACTTTGTTTATCCATTCGTCTGTCGACAGACGCTTGAATTATTTCCACCTTTTGGCTATTACTATCCCTGCTTTCATTTCTGATTTTAGTATTTGATTCTTTTTGTTGTTGTTGTTGTTCCTTGTCAGTCTGGCTAAGTATCTTTCAATTTTATTGCCCTTTTCAAAGCACCAACTTTTGGTTTCATTAATTTTTGCTATTTTCTATTTCATTTATCTCCATTCTAATCTTTATTATTTCTTACCTTCTGCTAGCGCTGAGTTAGATTGTCCTTCTTTTCCTAGGTTGTTAGATTGTATAGTTAGGTTATTGATTTGAAATCTTTCTTTTCAAATGTAAGCATTTACACATGGAATGTTCCCTCTAAACTCTACTTTCTCTGAATACTCTAAGTTTGGCTAATTTGTATTTTTTTTTCTTTCCATCATGATCAGAAAAGATATCTTGTATGATTTTGATGTTTTTGAATTTATGAAGACTTGTTTTGCATTCTAACATATGGTCTTTCCTGGAGAATGCCCTACATGTGCTTGGGAACAGTGTGTGTTCAGCGACTGTTGGGTGGAGTGCTCCGTTGACATCTGGTTGTCTGACCATCATTGGAAGTGGAGTACTAAGTCTCCGTCTGCTGGGGTGGAGCTTCACTTATTCTGCCAACTTCAGCTTCACTTATTTTGGGGGTCTGTTGTCAGAGCGCATATGATTATATTACATTTTCCTGCTGGGTTGATCCTCTTATCCATACATAATGTTCTTCTCTGTCTCTTGTAACCTTCATTTTTTTTTTTTTTTAAGTTAAAGTCTGTTCGGCATGACAAAAATACAGCCATCCCAGCTGTTTTATTGGTTATTTTCATGGGATATCTTTTTCCATCCTTATGCTTTCAACCTCTTTGGGTCTTTGTCTCTAAAATGAGTCTCTTGTAGGCAGCATATAGATGGCTCATGTTTTTTTAAAAAAAATTTAACAAATCTGCCAATCTCTGCCTTTTGGGGGGGGGATTTAATCCAATTCTTTAAAATAATTACTACTAAGGAAGGATTTACTTCTGCCATTCAGAGATTTGTTTTCTGTATATTATGTATTTTTTGTTTTTCAATTTTTCTGTGATTTCTTTTTTCTTGTATTTATTGATTTGTTTGTAGCATACCATTTTGATTTCCTTCTTCTTTCTGTTTTGGTATGTTTTTAGTTATTTTCTTAAAGAACACCTTGGAAATTACTGTTGATATCTGAAATTTGTAACAGCCTAGTTTAAATGCTACTGACTTAATTTTAGTAGTATACAAATGCTTTTCTTCTATACATCTCTTTATATTATTGTTGCCTCAGATTATATCTTTATATATTGTGTGCCCATTAACCTAAATTTATAATTATTGTTTATGTACTTTCATTTTAAATCATGTAGGGAAAAGAAAAGTTACATATCAAAGTACAATAATAGTGGCTATTATATTTTTATAATATATTTAATATAAAATAATATATATTTAATATAATATATTTTAACAGTATTCTTTATTTCTTCTTATGGTTTCAGTGGGAACGAGTAACAGGCTGGAGTTCTCACCGTAGTTGGTTTGCTCTTAAACTTTTTGACTTCAGTCTTTTCTTATCCCAGGGCAACTAAAGATGCTGATGTCTCAGTTTCTGGAACTGAAGATGCAGTGATATTGTGGATTCTATGAGCTCATGGAAGAGTCTTGGCTTAGAGGTTGAGGCTCTGTCCTTGGCTTCAGATATATTTTAAGGCAAGGCTGAAATCACCATGCAGTCCATTACACTTCTACTTAAGGAAGTTTGTCGCTCTGTATTTTATGTTTCCATTCTCTTCCGTGACAGCCTCATAATTTCTAGTTACCAAGACTGTAGGCTGTAATCTGGCTGGTCGGGGAAAGCCCAGAGATCTGTTGTGAAGCTCTGATTGCCTGGCGAGCATGCTGCTCCTTGAGGCTGTGTGCTGGGGGCGGTCTCAGACTTACAGAAATTACTGCGATGGGTGCTGGAAGTCTGGAAGGTGCCCCATGCCACGGCTGGTTCTCCCGGGTGCTTAGAAGTCCGTCTTTTACATTTTGCTTCTTATGCGAATGTAGGGATGTTCACATAGCTATATATACTGCAGATTAAACGTCCTAATTATGGTTTCTTTATCTGATTGTTACCTAATCAGCAACTGATACGTTGTTTTCAACTTTCTGAGCACATGTAAATTAGGAATGATTTTCATCTTCTAGTTATTGCTATTTTATGACAAAACTTGACTTTTCCCTTTCACAAGTAATATCTGCTCATTGCAATAAAAGTCGGAAAACACATGAAAATAGAACGAAAGATTACCTTTACATAATCTTGCCATAAAAAACTTTCCACTGTTAAAATTTCAGTTGGTATCTTTTCAGTCTTTTCCTGTATAGATTTTTTTCTTACAGAACTTGTTCATAACATATATTCAATTTTATAACCTGATCATTCCCTTTTAACATTATATTATGAATATTTTCTATATTCTAGCATAGTCTTTATAAATACAATTTTAAATTGCTGCATAATATTCTTTTCTGTACATGTACCTAAAATTTTAAATTATGCTCCTATTGTTGAATGATGTGGTTGTTGATAGTCTTTGCCTTTATGAAAGCCGCTTTGTTGAACACCTTTGTACATAAAGCCTTTTCTGTATATTGGATTATTTTCATAGGATAAACTTGAAGCAGGTCAAAAGGTACAGACATTTTTGGGGTTTATGATGGAATTTTTCAAGGGATAGGCTGATAGTAACTTTTAGGACTCACTGAAGAAAGTTTATTTTGGTTGCTTGTTGCCTGTTCAGAGTTGACGTATTCAAATTTGTGGTCTGTTTTCCTCAGTTCACCTACCAGAATGTCATGTGACATATTTGCAAAGTTCTTTGTAACATGCTGCTGAAAAGTCTGCCAGAGCACTGAGAATTTTGGAATTTTGCATTTGGGCAAGTGAAAACTTGAGGGTCTCAAGTTCTCAGATTTTGTCCTTTCAGGTGCTTTCTGCCTGTCCACGAGGTAGCTGGATAGACTTCCCAAGATAAGACTGTGATGTAAAAATAAATCCTGAATGACTCTGAGCAGAGGGAAGTTGGAATCTGTCCAGGCTGGTTGGGCAGCCTCCATGGAAGTCACCTTAGTACTGATAAAGATTGCACCTAAGTCTTCCCGTACTCTCAGGTGACTTGGAAAGCAACCAGCCTAGGCCATCGCTGTGCACGTTGTAAGGAAGTTGATTTGAGATTCTGTCTCCTCTGTGTCCCCGGTGCTAACTTTAGAGCCTATAAAACTTTTGCAGCGTGAATTTTCTTAGGCTCTTGAGATCATTTCAGTGTTAGGTGAAATATTTAACCTTGGGTTGCTAGGTAATGTGCCAAATTCCTATTGAATATGCTTCGCCTCTTTCTTGTGGAAAGGATAATCAGACCCAGTGGTTAAATACATCAAGGTTATTTCACTGAGAAAGGAGGATGAGAGTCATCCAGTATTTGAAAGAGAGCTTTTTTATAGATGCTACTGATCAGGTTTTCTTTGTGACTAATGACCAAAAAGGAAAAATCAGTTAAATTGAGTGTTGTGATACCTCTTTTTCCCCATGGAAATCTTAACCCCTGGGGGGCCTGGACATCTGGATGAGGGCCCATCTGGGGATGGGCTGAGGGCTCGTCCTCCTGTCCCTTCCAAGGGCTCTGGCTGGTGTGGCCAGCATCTGAACCATCGCTTTATGCTGCCAAGACCTTTAGTTTGTTGCTCAGAACTTTAGTTTTAAAAGTCACTCTGGACCACGGATGACTCTTCCACACCCATGGAAGACTGCACTTTCCACCCTTCTTGCTTCCTGCAGGAGATACTAAAGGGGCAGGTGGTGGATTCGTGGCTAAATTCTGGAGGAAGAAAAACCAGTTTCTTCGCTGTAGAACTTTTCAGTCTTTAAGGTGGGAACATGCAGTGTGAAGGTCCAAAATGGGCAGGCAGTGGGGGCATTTCCCAAAGCTGTAAGACCTTGAAGACTTGTTAGAAAGAAAACTATCGAAGGACGGCTCTCCACAGGAAGCGCTTTTGGAAAAGCTGTTCTGCCCCTGGGTTGCACTGCCCTCTTTCCACCCCCACTGCCTACACCGCAGCTTAGGCTGGACCAGTGCCATAGCCTCCCGGAAGGCTGCTTTGATCGAGCAAATATTTATCACACTTTCGCTGGGCACGTGTGGAACACTTGTAGAAGACAAGCATGGAGCAAGACTGGCCCTCTTCCTGCCTCCATTCTCTCCTCTCTAGCACCTCTAATAGTCTTCAAAGTACAGCTTTAACTGTAACTCTCCCTCACCCCAAAACTTTCAGTGGCTTCCACTTGGAGTCCAAACCCTTCAGCCTGTGTCCAAGGCCTCCCCTCGCCTCCGGCTGTGACGGACGTCCCGGACAAACCAGACCCATCCCTGGACAGATTCCGCACGTTTGTATCTCAGTGTCTTTGCTATTGTTCTCTCATCTGCCTCAGACCCCTCCTTCTCCCACCCCCCAGGAAGTCTTTTTTGATGCTTATGGGAGAGCCTGCAGAGCCTATGGCTGGACCTTCTTGCTACTAGCAATTTAAGGGATGTGGTTTTATCACCAATGCCCAAAGGAAGCTCAGTGAGCTAAGAGAACAAGCTGCAGTGCTGGCCGTTGGTTTCTGTGTTGCTGTTTAACTGGGCATCTGGTCTTCAGTTACGAATCTCACTTTATTTAATAACACTGTTTCTATGTGTAAATAATGCAGCACTTAGTCCGATAAGCTCCAAACATCTCTACTTTCTTCCCGATTAACTATTCTACACTGTTTCCAGGGTTTTCCTACTGTAACAAATATGACTTTTGTAGCGGCATTATAGTAGTCATGCCTGAGGCGAGTATAATATTCATCTTCAATGAAGACAAATAATTTCAGTGTTACCTGAAATTATATTTATTTTGAAGTTTCTTAAATATGTACAACATAAAGATAGCTATAAACTCCTTATTTTTAAAGCTTTTAAGTAGCTATAAAATTCCAACAAATTAAATATTATAAGAAGTATAAGGTTAAAAACATTCAGATTAATACTTAACCCAAAAGATTATTTTGTTTGGTGGAAATCTTCTGTTTCCCAGCTCTTTTTATTTATGAGCAGAATGTCCTATGCTCATTGTTGCACTTTTGGGCATATGCAGAGATCAAGGCCAGTTGGCATGATAGTTTTAGCAGTCAGCATTGGTGTAAGGTGAATTCCTTATTGTTGCATATCCAGGTCACAATGACCTACAAACTCATTAGGTTCTTTGAAAAGTGTTGGCTTCTGTCCACCTTCCTTCTGAAGCTGGGATATTGAAGTCATCCCCGAACTGGAGCCATTTAACCCTGGAGAGATCAGGCTGTTGTGTGTAGAAAACTGCTTTCTTCTCCATGTGATCTCTTGTTTCTTGGATTCTAGACCTTGCTCTATTTGCATGCAGATGTTTCTAGAATCCTTCCTTGCTCTTGAGTTTCCCTTGTGCTCGCCATTGCAGGATGAGCTCAGAAACCAGAGCGGGCGTTGCCTCCAGCAGAAAACTTGGTCACCCCACTTCTAATGGTTCCTGGCTAAACGACTTTGGACAACTCAGCTAACCTCTCAGAGGCTCCGTTTTCCAACAGTAAAATGGAGACAACAACAGCTGTGCAATAGAGTTTTCACATGGATCAAACTAAATACCGTGTGCAAGTACCAAATACAGAGCAGACAAATAGTTGGCACTCAATAAATGTTCTTCTCCGTCTCCCTCCCCATCTTCAAGAGGTGAACTACCCAGAAAGGCCTCAGAAAAGTCCATGCTCCACTTAGCAAACCCTTGCTGGAGCTCACGCTGTACCTGGGAGGGGCTCAGCACTGATTCGAGCACCGGGTGCTGTCCCTACCGCTCTCAGGTGAGGTGTCATCGTGACAGACACACTCGTTAATGGACACAAAGCAGGGGGCATCGTGGGAGCAGGTTCTTGGTGTGTGGCCCAGGGTACAGAGGTCAGGACTTGGCTTAGAGACCCCGCCCTCCGTTCATGGAAAGCGCCCCCCCCCCTTGGCTGCAGGCACCCTGGGGATGGCTCCCATTTCTGGAGCTCGAGTGGGTCAGCGCCGGTCTCAGAGAGCAGCATGGGCGACAGTTCTCCCCTGGGGACGTGGGGCAGGGCTGCCACAGGACGAGTGACATGGCTGCCACAGGACGGGCTAGGCGGACAGGTGCCTCCCCGGGCTCTGGCTGCAGGGTGGTGGTGGCCTGCCTCTGCCTGTGAAGATGCTGCATTTAAACACTGGGGCCCAGGAGGGGGATGTCGAGAGAAACAATGTGCTGCTGCATCTCGCCTACGCCTGTTGTGCGCTTTAGTGTTTGTACGCCGTCCAGGCAGTGCAAGGAAGATGGCTTGCTGTGGGTTCACCGTTTATTAGAGTACGAATAACAACGAAAAGATGAGGCGTAATTACTCCCACACCGTGCGTCCTCGCTGCTGGATGCTGAGTTCTGTGCTGCGTCAGGCAAGACGGCCGAGGAGATGGCACAGAATGAACTGCAGTGGGGACGGCTTTGGGGTGCTGGGTTGGAGTCCAGCGAATCCCCTTGAAGAAAGTGCTTCCCAGGTACCAAGCAGATGGAGGGCCTCCAGCCTCTGAGGGGAGACAGGTGCGTGGGTGTCTCCTCCCGGAGCGCCTTGTCTTTGGGCTCGTTCAGGCTCCATCAGCCCTGTAGGGAGACGCCAGACTCACCTGTCAGGTTTGTCTGACTCCACGGAAATGACACTGTGGTGGTATGAATTATGAATCCCAATTTAGACTGTTCTTTTTTGTGTTTGTAAATATATTTATTGACAAATCTCCACATCCATACATGGTCTGCCATCAGTGGCTCACAATATCACCACATAGTTGTGCATTCATCACCATGATCATTTTTTAGAACATTTGCATCAATTCAGAAAAAGAAAAACTCATATATCCCGCACCCCATACCCCTCCCTCTCATTGATCACTAGTGTTTCCATCTGTCCAATTTATTTGACCCCTTATCCCCCCATTATTTATTTATTTTTTATCCTTATTTTTTTACTCGTCTGTCATGCCCTGGATAAAAGGAGCATCAGACACAAGGACTTCACAATCACACGTAAACTCGTTCGTAATCTTATTCTGCATTCCTGTGGGTGAGAACCTTTGCAGAGAGGTCTCTTGAAGGTGTTATTTTTAGGTGACGTGTGGCCCAGTGGAACGTGGGTGGGTCTTATCCCTCACTGCTGGGGGCCTCATAAACAGAAGAAGCCAGGAGCAGAGGTTGGAGAAGGCCTCACAGGAAGAAGACAGTGGCAGCTGAAACCGGAAGAGCCTACGAGAGGCGAGGATGCGCCACGTGGCAGGAGGCAGAGGTGCAGGCCATGGACCCCGGGGACCGCAGGCAGCCCGCCCTGGAGCACCGCAGGCTGGGAGAGGCCCCTGGAGACTGTGGGTTGGGACTTCCTCCCCCTTAGAGCCGCGAGCCAGTGAGCACCTGTGTTTCAGGCAGCCCACCGGCCTGCATGGGTTCCACTGGACGTCCACCCCAGGCCCAGAGCTGAGAGGCGGTGGCTCCTTACCCTCGTGGCCGTGCTGCAGCGCAGGAGTGGTGGGTCCCTGCTGGCATGATGTGTGGACGTTTGCTCCTTTTGTGACAAAATTGCAGAAAATTAAGGCAGCTTTCCTTGCCCTTTTGGAATTACATTATTCTCGCTCTCACATACTCACCTCCTAGTGCTTACAGCAAGATGAGTGGAGCGTCTGCCAGGACGAGCGCTTCCACGTGTGCTGACTCATGGGATCCTCTTACAGGCTGTGAGGGCAGGGCCTCTCCCAGGTGTACAGGTGAGGGGGCGATGCCGGGTCGGAGGACCGAGTCCCCCCAGGTGTGTGGGTGAGGGGACAACTCTGGATGAGACAGATGTGCCTCCCTCAGGTGTACAGGTGAGGGGACAGCACAGGCTGTGAGGAATGTGCTTCCCTCCAGGTGTGTAGGGGACAGCGCTGGGTGGAGAGCTGAGCTTTCCCCAAATGCACAGGTGAGGGGGCAGTGCTGAAAGTGAGGGACATGCCCCTCCCCCCCCGGTGTACAGGTGAGTGGACAGTGCAGGCCTGGGAGGGCTCTGTCCAGCCTCTGCTGAGCTTGCCAGTGTGTAAGCTGAAGCACAGGTCAGCCTCAGGGAACCCCCACCCGGGGTCCTCTACCTCACACGGCGGCTTCCCCTAAGCATGGGGATGAGACAGAGAGAAACAGGTGTGTTCCCTCCAGGACTCAAGACAGTGGCAGCATAAGGGGAGATGCACAGGGAGCCCTGGCCCCCGGCAGGCTGACATGTCAGGCATTTGTGTGACTGTGCTGTCTGGGTTCTAACTGCGAAGATACAGTGCCGTGTCCACCTCTTGAAGCGCTGTGGCAGCTCCTGTTCCTCCTGCTTTAGTCTGTTGAGGAGTGAAAGCCAGACCAGTCGGTGCTGGTGGGTTCTGAGGAGTTGAGCTCTGCACTTGGTCTTAATGGGTCACCATGTTGAGGTGCAGGGAGAGGAGGGGGGGTAAGTGGGAGCAGCCGTGGGAATGGGTTGGGAAGAGAAGAAGGTCTTTTGCCCCAGAGGGTGCACCCTTTGGCCAACAATTTGATATTCGTTCAACGTGCATTGGAGGAGGGCTGCATTGGAGGAGGGCTGCAGGGAGGGCTGCCGGGAGGGTGCTGCGGCTGTGGCCTCTCTTCCTCTGCTCTGCTGGCTCTGAGCGTGCGCCCCCAGGGAGAGCCGGGGTTCTGCGGGCAGCCAGGTCCATCCTCCCCATGGCGGTCTCACTTCCTGACCTGTCCGGAGCCTTCGTCACCTCGCGGCGTCCGGCCTGCAGCTGTGCTCTTCAGGAGAAGACGAGTGACGTCCTCACCTTGAGGTGTGCAGACTGACAGGGCTCCAGGCCCCGCTGGGGCAGCATGGCGGGTGGGTGCCTGGGCCTTCTCGGTGGCCTGCCCTGGCATCGGGTTCTCTGTAGGGCAGGGGCAGCGGCGAGGCCGGAGATGCTGGCAAGTGGGAGTTGAAACCGCACTGCCCCGGAAGAGGCCCTCCCAGCAGAAGCCCAGGGAGTGGGCCTCGTGGGTCCCATGCGGCTGAGGATCCTGTGGGATCCCTGCAGGACGTGCGGCCTTGGTGAGAGGTGGGGAGCCACGTGCCAGAAAGGGCCCTCGTGGCTGCAAAAGACCCCAAGGTTGTGCCGCTGGAGCGGCTTTCAGAAATGTCCCAGGCAGAAGGCTGCACGTGGAGGAGGTCCAGGGTCCCCTTCCCCATGGCACGGCCACCGTCTCGCACGTTCCCCCACGCAATGTTATTTCCATTCTTTCTTGGCCTCGATCGTGGTCTACGTGAGGCCCCCTGTAGCCGGCCCCTCGGATGCTGGTGCTAGGACCTGTTTCTGGCTCCTGGGTGGGCTTTGGCCTGACAGCCTTGGGCCCAGGCTCCTCCCTGCGTGCCTGCCTCCCCACCCGGCCCCACCAAGGCCTGTCCGTCCCAGGGTCCCTGCTGATGCCTGCCTGCTGGGGGGCCTCCATGGGGTCGGGACTTTGATGAGCAAAGCATGTGGCTTGCACTTCGCCATCCTGCACAGGCAGGATGTGTCCTGTCCCCACCGTGGTACGAGACCCCTTCCCTGCGAGACCCCTGGCTGGACTTCTCAGCCCCTGGCCTTCAGCTGTTGTCTGGTCTTGAGAAAGTGACTGGGGATGGGCAGCAGGTGATGTTTCCTGGCATCCTAGACCCTGTACACAATGAGACCCCGAGTGCACACAAGCCAGGGGGCCTTGGGACCCTGCGAAGCAGGTGCCATGGGAAGCCCCACGGCCGAGGCCCGGGCTGCGTCCAGGACGCAGGGGTCATGACCTTTGGCCTCCAGATCGCAGAGGCCAAGTGTGCCTTCCACGGGACATGCCGTCCTCAGGACATGCTTCCCTTCCAGCTTGAGAATGTTCCCAGAGCTTGGTCCACCAACTGCTCTTTTTCTAAAACATTTTTATTTCCTCGTAGTAACATATAGACTGTCACATTTGCCATTTAACCTTTTAAGTGTGCAGTTTGTTGGCACTAAGTGGATTCCTTACTGCTGCGTGACCGTGGCCGCTGTCTATTTCCAGAGCGTTTCCATCTCTCCTGATGGCACCTCCCCACCTGTTAACCCCAAGCCGCTGGTCAGCACACTGCTGTTTTCCATCTCCGGGAATTGGCTTATTCAAAGTACTGCTAATCAGTGATCCTACAATATCTGTCCTTTTGCATCTGGCTTATTCAGTCACTCAGCATGCTGTTTTCAGGGTTCTTCCGAGTTGTCACATGTGTTGGGGCTGCATTCCTTGTGTGAGTTGAATAATATTCCATCACATGTGTGTACGCGTGTTGCTTATCCATTCATCCATTGATGGACGTTTAGGCTGCTTCCACCTTTTGACATAGTGAATAAGGTTTCCATGAACATGATGTGCAAAGCTCTGCTTTCTCAAGCCCTGCTTTCAGTTCCTTTTATTATACACCTAGACGCAGGATTAGTGGGTCCTGCAGTAATTCTGCATTTGACTTCTGAGTGACCACTGAGCTCTCTTCCTGGGCACGCAGGCCACCCACCACAGACCACGAAACTCCAGGCACTGCCGTCCTCTGCCGTCCTGTCTGTGGCATGGCCTGCTGTGCCGGGTCCTCTGTGTGCTTTCAGGACACGCCTGGTTTCTCACCAAGCCCTTTGTAGTTTTTCCTTTAAAAAGCAGAGACTGAATAGCGGCAGAAACCTCTGGCAACCTGGATATTCTGGTCGTGTTCTGGGTTGGGGGAGATGTGCCACCCCTGTTTCTGGTCTGCTCACCCCTGGCGAGGGGTCCCCTCCACCCTCCAGTGCCCTTTCTCGGCCCCCAGGGGACCATCTGCAACCTGGGTCCCTGTCCAGGAGAAGGGAGGGAGGGCTGCACCCCCTGGGCATGACACTGCCTGCCTCAGTTTCCTTTCCTGTAGAATCGGAGCCACGCTACCTGCCCCTAGGGCTGCACTGATTACGGAAATAGCACAGTGCCAGCGGGTGAACACAGGCCTGGAGGCAGTTCCTCTGTGTTGGACCCCAGCGAGCCCTGTGCAGTCCCTGGAATCTTCTCAGTGCAGCAGCCGGTTCAGTGATGCGCCGTCTGCAGCCAGATCCCCTCTCTGTGCCCCTCCCCCGTTGATTTCCGTTGCCTTGGGCTCAGTCACAAGAGTAAGTGTGGGCAGGGAAGCAAACAGAACTCAAATCCAGTGGTTGCCGCTTGTGGACAGGTGGTCCTGGGCTGGCGGTGGAGGAACAGGGAGCTGCAGGCCCAGCGGGCCGGGACTGCAGACAGACTGGACCTGCTGGTTCTGGGTCTGCAGCCTGTGGAGGTTTGTGAAGTTCCAAGCCACAGCGTGGGGCCTGATGCAGAGGTCACACCCCCGAGGCTTTTCCAGCCCCTTTACCTGTTGCATTTTAGGGTGTGGACTGGGAAGGTTGTTATTCGGTCAGAGCCATTTCCTAATGTGAAATATCAGTGCGTTGGTCTGAGATGTTCAGGGACCTGAGGGAAGAGGGAAGCTGGTGGAGCAGGTTGATGCTGCTTGTTTCTTTTTATGGGTGGACACCCTGCTTGGCCCGGGTCCCTCAGGCCACCGACGTCCCCCGCCTGGCCCTCGAGTACACTCTATCTCCCGCAGGCTGCCCTCTTCCTGCCCTGGTCCTGCCCCCGAGGCACAGCTTCTCTGGGTGCCCGACTGAGCCCGAGGGCTCTGGGGAGCTCAGTAGCAGGGTGGGGGCCCTGTGTCCAGGGCCGGCCCATCCTCACCCACCTGGGGTGCGTCTTTGGCAAACTTCTTATTTCTCTGAAATGTTTTTTGTAAAGTGGGAAAAGTTTAGATGCTTTACTGGGTGGTGACAGAGGCCAATGTGTCTCAAAAGCACATGAAAAACGCTTTGTGTATTTTACAATGTTGTGCAGAATTAACCATTCTCATAGGTCCAAGAGCCCCTTGTCTCCAGAGTTACCTGCTGGGGGAAAGGGTGACTGCACGTCCCCTGCCTGCCTGTTGTGCTGGTGTCATTAATCGTGCTTCCTTTCTCTCTCGACACTGTGCCGTTTGGATGATAAATTATATGAATGACCACCTATGTCTGGATAGTGCATCAACTAAGCAGAGAATCTTTTCTGGCTCTGGGTGGGTTGTGCTAAGGCCCTAGGGCTATCTCTGCTTTCAGCCTTGTCTTTGAACATCTTGGTGTAAACATAGCTTTGGTAGGAAAGGGGGGGTGGTATCTCTTATTTAGCCACAGGTTTGTAATTGGAGCATGAACTGAGGATAGGAGGTGGTGGAAAGGGTGCTAAGCTGGTAGCTGGACCAGCCAGAGTTTGAACCGAGCTCCTCCTCTTCTGCTTTCTGGCTGGGTGGTCGATAAGTTGCTTTCTTCAGACTTGTGTCTTTGTCACTCAATGTGGGACATTACCTCCCTCCCTCCCAGGGCGATGATCAGAGCTGAGCAGATGGAAGATGATCAGAGCTAGATTTAGGGGTGCCGCGAGAGGGAGCATTGGGGTGGTGGGCGTGTAGGGGGCCAGCAAACGCCGACAGATCCTGCGTCATCGTGTCCCTTCTTCCCTGTGGGTTTTCTTGGGACAGGCTCAGATCTCCTTTTTTCAGTTTTTGTCTTTTTTACCTCAAAGGCACACACTCTTCTTTGAGCATAAAGAATCTATTCCCTTTTGCTCAAAGCCAAAAACAGAGATGAGAGATATCAGAACACCTGTTGGCACGCAAAAGAGTAAGAGTTGTATTGGTTAAGACCTAAAATGAAAGCACGAAAAATAAAGAGTCAAGATGCATACATTATAAGTGTAGTTTTTCCCCCCAAAATTGAAATGATCTGCAAATAATAAACAGCATAAGTTTAGCTGGTGGGATGTTATTTTCTTGCCAAAGATCATGTCGTGTGGAAAGTCACTGGGGGGCTGGCAGGTGCCTGTGGAGCTCAGGCAGCTGCGAGAGTTTGGACGTGAATAGAAACAACTGAAACCAAGCTTTTAGTCACGTCTTTTTTTTGGAGCAGACTTTTCGTATATCTTTCCTAAAAATAAGAAGATTGCCAAATGAAGTTATCGAAATATTAAAACCTCTCAGCTGCGAGAGAGGAATTATTTGTCTTGCTCCCTTCCTTGTTAAATAGCGGCCCTGAACAACGACTGCTATATACTTTGTTGTCCTGCAGTTAAATTCTGCTCTGTCTTTCCTGCCAAGATGTCCACCTCTCACTGCCTGCTCCGGAGGAAATCCCCTCCCTGCCTGGAGCCTCCCCTATGAACTCTGTACCTTCCTGCTTCCAAGGAGACCTACCTCCTGTTCCTGATCTCACCTGGCATGTGCCCACCCCTCGCTGGAGCTGCCCACAGACACATCACACCCCCACTGTCAGTGTCCTGAGGTTTGAGCCATTTAGAAGAGCATTGCAGGGAGCTAGCTGGATGCACTCCCCGGCCCCGACCTCAGGGTGTGGGTGCTCTGTGCCCCACCCCAAGCCTGCGGGCCAGAGGGAATGAGCTGTGCCTCTTATTGTCCCGAGTCCTTGGTTCTCCTGGGGACACCCCACACCCACTGAAATGCCCAGCGCCTGTGTTTCCTGGAGGCACTGAAACCTGTCACCACCCCTTTGCTCCCGCTGGCCTGGCTGCTCTATTCTCTGCGCTTCCTTTGGCTTCTGGAACATGCCCAGAGATGTGGCTTCCAAAAATTGGCCACCCATGCCCTGTAAACTGAGACCTGAGGACTTCGGAGTGAAGTTTTTTCCCCTTATCTTGTACCAGAGCACAGTTTTATCTTATTTCTGGTGTCTTTGTAGGGAGGCAATCATTTCTGCCACCATAGGATATTTTTCATTGGAGAACAGCTGAAGCTCAGTGAGGTTGTGTGGCCTGGGAAGGGCAGAGGCTTAGGAGAGGATGGCAGACATCAGGGTTTAAGCACGACGCGAACCCAGAGGGCACAGCCTAAGAGCCGGGAGGCCGCTTAGGCAGGGGCATGAGATGGAGGTGAGTGTACACACACACACACGTGCATTTGTGTGTGCACGCACATGAGTGTGTGTTTGTGTGTGTGCATGTGTGAAAGGAGGGAGGAGTTGGGCTTGAATTGTGTCCCTCAGGGAGACGTTCAAATCCTGCATGTGTGAACTGATTTGTGCACAGGGTCTTTGAAGATGCTGCCAGTGCCGATGGGAGCACACTAGGTTCGGGTGTGCTCTGGTCCAATAGGACTGGTGTCCTTTTAAGAAGGGGAGACCCGGGTGGCTGCCGTGGCTCAGCAGGCAGAGCTCCGACCTGCCGTGCTGGAGGTCTGGAGTTCGATCCCTGGTGCCTCCTGCCCATATGCAAATTAAAAAAAAAAAAAAAAAAAAGAAGGGGAGACCTGAGGCTGGACAGAGAGAAGGTGGCACGTGACAGGTAGAGGTTGTGTCCCACCTGTGGGGCTCCATGAGCCCCAGGGCTGGCAGGAATCAGAGTCTCCCTTGTGGTGACAGCAGGGCCTTGCCCACAGCCTGGACTTCTCCCCGCAGACCAGTGGGCCATGAAGTCCTGGTGTGTAGGCCCACTGGCCTGTGGGCCTTTGTGACAGCAGCCTGGCAAACCAGGACAGGGAGGAGAGAGGGGCCATGCAGGCAACATTTTATAAAGAAGTTTGGAGGAGGGGAGAGGCGAAGGGGAGATGTCAGCGAAAGAGCTATAGAGAACAGGCTGCTGTAGTTAGAGATATTCAGTTAGGTAGAATCACAGGAAAAATGGACCGCAGTGGAATATTAGACAGCCGTGTTGTAAGGGGTGGGCAGGAGGGGGTAGAATACCCTGTTATGAGGTCCCTGTCCTGCCCGTGAAGTGGGACTTAGGTTAGCTGTAAATGTGCATTGGGAATTCTAAGGCAACCACGAAAAGAAGTGCAAGAAGATGTATAGTGGATATGCTAAGAGAGGAGAGGGGCAGATCCAGGGACAGAGGGGCCGGCCAGCTCCATGGGGGTTCGTGGAGCAGCGAGATGTCCATCTCGAGGGGCTCAGGCCCAGGACCCGCTGGGTGGGGCGTGCTCACCGTGAGCTTTCTCCTGTATCGTGTTGAGTCCCATCCCACTGTTCTCTCCAAAGGGAAGCAGAATCTGCGTGTCTGCCAGTTCTAGGGCATTCTGTGTGCTGTACTTAGTGCATTTTAAGTTGTCTTGTTTTGAATTGTGGCTTTTAAAAAAATTGTCCAGTTCCAAAACACTGAGCCCACTGAATGGGCTTAAACTATTCGAGGTCAGTTCTTGAACTTTAGTTTCCATCTCTCTTGACACTTTGTGAGCACATTGCTCGTACATGTTGGTGAAAGTGTGAAAGAAACAACGGAGGGCAGCAGGATGGCTTGCCGCCAGGCCCTGAGAAGTACAGAACGGAAGGTGAGGCCCACGGGGGAGGAAGTGGTTCCTGGAACGAGCCCTTGGGTCTGGGAGCCGGTGCCGCCTCCTCACAGAGGTTAAAGGACACACATGCCAGGACAGAGCCTGGGCTCCGTCCTGACGCTCCCAACTTTGTCCCTCAGATTCAGACTGCTGTCATTTGGGGCAGAAATGCGGGAAAACAGAATCCCTATCAGCCCCGATTCTCTTTTCCAAAACTGGATCCACCGCCAGCAGCGCCACGGACATTTCTCATTACATGTTCCTTCAAAATGCTGCCTTCTGGCAGGTAATGTGCCCACCAGTTCATTTTGGAATTTACCCTCACACTTCGCTGAGGGTGATGGACTCATTTCGCATGGCAGTCTCCAAGGGTAGTTTGTCTTCCTCCCAGCACCGCTTCATGATGGAAGAGCGATGGAAATCAGCACCAGTGGCATGTGGCCAAGTCAGTTTTCAATCTTGCCATACTTTGTCTCTTCTCACTTACGGTGGGAACATCTGATGCACTTTTCATGATATTTCCAACATTAAAAACTGCCTTTTAAAAAGATATGAACCAAAAACGTGCTTTGGCCTTCTCTCCCAATTTTTCTCTTAAGGATTTCAGCAATTAGTTCCTTTTCATTTGTGATCTCATGGGTTTCCTCCGTCTCTGAACAGAAGTCAGGCACAGCTTGTTGGCTTTTCTTCAAACCCAAAGCTGTTCCTCTAGCTCCTGTGACCTGAATTCATGCTTTTATTATAAACATCCCATTTTCAGAAACTTACAATTTAGCAATAATGCTCGACCAGTAGTTGAATCTTGGATTACAAGATTTCTGTCTCCAGTGACTTGAACAAGTTTTATAATCTAGAGACATTTTCAAAAACATGTTTTTAGTACTGCAGGGATTTTTTTTTTTTAATTAAGAAGAGATTTATGAAAATGTTAAGTCTCTTAGATATTTAGTTTAAAAACATTGTAACTTTTGGGATGCCAAATCTGGGTATGTTGTTTTCATTTATATAAGTATTCCTATTTGCCAACATTTTTATAGTTCCTAGGTCCTAATTGCTGTCTCTATAATTTTGTGTTTATATAATTTTATGTTTCTAGAGACAGCAATTAGTAAATATGTACTGAATGGATGAATGTTTGTGGTGATTTGGGGACACTTCCATAATTTGATTTCCTAATTGGTGAATCCAAAGTGTGTGATGAATGGACAGATGTTTACCAGAAAGGGAAACTCAATGATTGTGTCTGAAGGCTTTGGTCAAGAATTTGGGTGAAGGTGATTGAAATCATGCACAACAATCTTCAGATAACAAGAGATCAGAAGGAAGTGTTTATTCATTGGCTGACACAATCGAAATTTAGAAAGATGGTAGTATTAAAATATGATGAACCAGCCCACAAAGAACTGATTGATTAAATAATGATGTTACATGTTTTAGTTTCCTTGGCTGCTAAAGCAAATACCATGAAATTGGTCGGATTAAGCAGTGGGAATTGATTAGCTCATGTTCGAGGCTGGGAAAAATCTAAATCCAGGTGTCATCATGGCCGTATTTTCTCCCAGAAGGCTGTGGCGTTCTGGGGCTGGCTGCTGGCGCTCCTCGGTCCCGGTTCCTCCATCACAGGGCAGAGTGTATGGTGGCCTCTCCTGGCCTCTCCCTTCCCTCCCCAGTTCCATGGAATTTCAGCTTCTGCTGTTCCGTGTGGCAGTCCCTCTCGGTCTGAGTTTCATTCTCTCACGAAGTGTGGACTCCAGTGATAGGATTGAGACCCATCCTCATTAAGGTGGGTCACACCTTAACTGAGTAATCTCCTCACCTGCAGGTGATGGATTAGTTCCAAACCACCACAGTGTATCCTTCCAATGAAATACCCTGCAGCTGTTAAAAATTATGTTTAGTGTCCTGCAGAAATGCTTATGATATGTTTTTAAGTGAGAAAAAAAGAGCATAAAATAATATTTAGAGGATAATACCTTCTTTTTTATAGTCAAAGAACGGTGACCATATAGATGGACAGATACCAAAATGTTGACAGCAGCTCCCTCTGAGGGACAGCGTTAGGAGTGAGTTTTACTTTCTTATTCTTACTTTTGTGGTGAAATACATCAGTTGCACATATCCCGTGGAGTTTAGTATACTGGAACTGACATTTTTTCTTTAATAGTGTTATTTATTATTATTTTTATTGAAGGTGCATCTGAGAACAGATACGAAAACTCTGAGCATTGGCTCCTGGGATGACAACAGAGAAGTGTATACTGACAGCCCTTGCATTGTGCAGTTGTGCCACCTGCTGCATTCTTTAACCCATCTGGGCCTCTGGGCCTCTGGGGACAAGTGGTAAAATGATCTCTAAGATTTCCTTTTGCTGGTGAACTCCTGTAAGGGGACAAATTCTGCATACCTGGAAACTGACCTTATGTTGTGGTCTTTCGATGAGGATGTCTTCCTGTTTCGCAGAAACCTGTGGGACATGCATCTTCCAAGGTCTATAGGACCTAGAGGGAAAAAGAAGTCAATTTAAATTGACCTTAATACATTTTTACCTCTAAAAGAAAGTACATGGGAATGACCTTAAAACATTTTTTTTTCTGCTGTACAAGAGCCCTGGAGTGGTAAGGGGCTGGAAAGGGAATGAAGAGGAGGCTCCGGGGTGCACCTTCCTTCCCAGCAGACACACAGACACACAAAGGGAGCTGCTGTCTGAGTCTAAATGCCTGAAAACTGATGGCCGAGTTGGAGCTTGTCCCCCATTAGAGCACAGCCCAGGCCCTAGACTGGCCTGTACCGTCTAGAGAATGGAAACTGCCTCTTGGGCAGTGTCAGTGCTATTCCATGGGGTCTCAGCCGCAGGCTGTCTTCCCCACGTGTCAGGGCCGAGGTCACGGCGTGATTCTGAACGAGAAGCACCTTGTCTCGTGGGTGCAGGTGTGTTTTCCCCTGTGAGCTGTTTCCTGCTCTCATGGCTCGGGGGCCCTCCCTGCTGTGAGACGGGCCTCCTCCCCCAGCCCTTCCTTCCGTGGAGCCAAGGCCGAGTGGGGTTCTTCTTCTAGCGTTCAGAAAACACCCATTTCTCGTTTCTTGGTGGCTGTGGCGTCACCTCCAGATTTGCGGAGATTCCAAGCCTGCTGTCCATTGGGAGCCGCGTGCCCCGGCCTTCTAGACAGGGGCTGCCTTTGATGTCAGCTTCCCACCGACAGACCGTCCTGGGCGTGCCACTGATGGGGCCATCCCGTGCCTCGACTGAGGAAGGCGTGCAGAGGCGGTGCGCATGGGTTCTCCCAGCTGCTTGACCCCTGGAAATACCAGCGACCTGTGAGCAGGAGGCCCACAGGTATGGTCAGCACTGCATGGGCAGTGCTGCCTGGCAGTCTTTGGTATGGAGAAAGCAGAGAGTCTTGCATGGCGCAGGGCGGAGGAGGCACCATGGTGCATTAAGGAAGCCCCTTCCTGTGCTCGGCCGGCGCCGCCCCGGACAGGCTGACTGTGCCCAAGGGGGAAGACGCCTCCTGCAGTGCCCACCTGGCCTGCGTGGGCCTCCCCAGACATGCATCCTCATTCTGCCCCAGCATCCTGAGCGGGGCTGGGGTGGACACCTGGGGTCTTGACAGAGAGGGAACCAAAACCCACCAGGCTGCACGCAAGGCAGGTCCGCTCGCCCCTGCTGGCCCCCTTCCTCCTTTGCTCCTGTTCTGGGCCAGCTCCTGAGATTCAGTGCCTGTCTCCAGGGCAGGGCAGTCTGCAGGCTGGGATACGATTGACAGGGTGTGAAGGGCTGGGCCGTGGGCCAAGTGAAAGTGGATTCAGGGCCTTGACCTGAGGAAACTAGACACTGATTCAGCAATAAAATAAAACGACTGCTTATTAATGGCCCTTGGAAGCCAGGGCTTTTGGCCTTTGCTCTTCCGAATGCCCCATAAATTTATCCTGGTCTGCACATGGCAGCTGGGTTTGCAGGGTTTCATGCAACCATTCTTCCTATAAAGTGTGTTTCTGACAGCCAGAGAATAAATGCAAGAGAGGCGTGGTCAGGCCCTAAAGCGTAGGTGAGTGTGGGCAGTTCCTCCTCTTCTCCTGCCCTACTTGGAGCGCTTCACGCAGAAAGGACCAACTGGGAGTGACAGAAAAGAGCTGCCCTCGTTTCATTTGTTATTAGAGACATGCAAGTAATTTAGCTCATAGGGAAATGTCAATTTCCCTTGTCATCAACATGGATTAATTGATGGTGACACTTGTCTATTGAAAAAGTTTTATCCAATATTGATAGAACGCCTGGAGTGCTGGGAGGTGACGATGAAGAAGACAGAGTGTCCCCGTCAAGTCACCGGTCTGTCCGCCCTGACTTTGGTGACCCGGACCAGGGGCTTTGACTCGCCTTGGTGGCCGTGCCCATGTCGTGTCCAGGCTTTGCCCACCTGCACTGGGATGGCCCTCCAGGGCCTAAGACCCTCTTGCCAGCCCAGTGATTAAGGTCACACTGTCCAGGGAGCTCGCCACCCGGGCCGACAGGGCGGTGGGCCACCTGTTCTCGCATCCCAGACCTTTCCTGTCACATCTCTCACTCCGGTTTTATTTGTGATATTTAAGTCTTTTAACTAGTCTCATTCTCCCCAAATCCCTGAGGGCAGGGACCAGGTCCCTTTGAACTGATTATTATTCCTCCAGCCCTTGGCACAAAATAGGTGCTCAGTAAATACTGATTAAATTGCAAATGAATGAACTTTTCTAGAGGTGGTTTGGCAGTGTCTATCGAAAGATTCAGTCATTTTAATATGACGCTGGGAAGGCATTTTTATTTTATTTATGTATTTTTAAAAGTTTTATTGATGCAACAACATACAAACACATACATTCCACAAACATTCTCTACGAGATGTACAATCAGTGGCTCACAATATCATCACATAGTTGTGTGTTCATACCACGATCATTTTTTAGAATATTTGCATCACTCCAGAAAAAGAAGTAAAAAGAAAAAGAAAGAACTCGTACATACCACACCCCTTACCCCTCCTTCTCACTGACCACTAGTATTTCCATCTTCCCAATATATATGTGGGAAGGCATTTTTAATAGTATGAAAAATGTTTAAGGTGCCATCTTAGTTTGCCAGGGCTGCTGAGACAAGTACCGCACTGTGGGTTTTCTCAAAGAGCAGAAGTCCGTTGGCTCACCATTCTGGAGATTAAATGCCTGACCCTGAGGCCTTCTCTCCGAGTCCCTCACAGGGTGATTCCTCTCTCCTTGAATCTGCCCCTCTGATTGCTGTAGGCTTCTGGCTTCTAGTGGCTTCTGCATCCAAATGTCCTCTTTGTCTGCAAGAAGAGGCCCGCTGGGTTTGCTTTGGACTCATCTAAAAGCTCTTCCAATATCCTGTTCACACGTTGTCCACACCTTGGCTGGTAAGGACTCTTCGAAGGCCTGCTTGGAGATGGGCTCACACCCCCACTGACTTCACCACTGAACCTGCCTTTTCTGGGGGCCGTGGTTTGATTCCCGACACACGCCTTCATGGATCAAGTCGCCACATATCCCTCCCCGTTGCCTCCAGAACCGGGGTGCGACTCACGATCGATCACATCTTGCAAGTAAAATTGGGTATGTTTTCCTTTTCTCCTGTTGGCACATAAAATAGTCTCTTACAGTGTCACCTTAGATCCATTTAAATATGACGTAGTACAAGAAACCGAAAAAAAAGAAATAGGCAAGGTGTGAGCATGTTTTTTTGTAAAAAGAAAAAAAACATGCATAGGAAAAAAAGGTGAGTGGAAGGGTCACAAAGTTCTTAACAGGGCTTCCTTCTGGTTTGTGAGGTTAGGGTGCATTTTCTTCTTTTCTTCCTTGTGTGTGTTTCCTGGTGCTGCCATGACAAAGTCCCACAAAGCTGCATGGCTGAGAACAGCAGAACTGTGTTCTCTCACAGTTCTGGAGGCGGCAAGTCTGAAATGAAGGCGTCAGCAGGGCCGGGCTCTCTCTGCAGCTCTAGGGAGAGGTGCTTCTTGCCTTGCGTGGCTGCTGGGGTCTGCTGGGCTCCCTGCCCCGGGCCAAGCAGACACAGCTCCCCACTCTGCCCTCATGTTGCCTTAGTCGTCACACGGCCTCCCCCAGGTCTGTCTGTCTTTGTCTCTTCCCCTCTCCTTATACGGCCCAGGTTGTTGGATTAAGGACCTCCCAACTCAGTGTACCCTCATCTTAACTTGATTACATCTGCAGAGGCCCTATTTCCAAATAAGACACAGTGATGCTGACCGGAGGTCAGGATTCTGTGTGTCTTTTGGGGGACACAGTTCAATCCACAGCACCTCTCATGTCCCTTTTTTCTCTTCCTTTCCCTTTTCTTTCTTCCTTCTTCCTTCTGTTTTAGTTTTTCTGGGTTTTCTAAATTCTGTGCTGTGAATTTGGATTGCTTTTTCGAGCAATGAAATTAACTTCAAACTGTGCTTTCACTCAGTGCTTTCTATGTTCTTTCTTTGTGTGCACAGAGCGAAGACCCCCGAGAACCTCCTCCTGGGAGTTCAGAGGGGTGCTGAGAGCTGGCCTTTGTGCCCTGCCCCACCTCCCAGCCCCCAGACAGCTCTGCCTGGGACGAGCCGGATTCTGCCTGTTCTCAGCTCTTACCTTGTTACCTGAGATAACTAAACCAGGTTATCTCACGGGGGAGCAGCTGGGCCACCTCCTAATGTAGGCAAGGCCTTGTCCCTGGTGGAGAACGATTGGGTGGCTCCCAGGGGGACAGCCAGACCCCCAGAGAAGTGAGGGACCCTGGGACCGGGTGCAGAGTGGTCACTGTGCTCTTGGGGTCTGCCTCGACTGTAAAGGGTTCTGCAGCTGACCATCTGCAGTGGCTCTGCTGGAGCAGCCGCTGACCCTGCCTCTTGTGTGTTGCCGAATCAGATGCGACTCATTAGACTATTAATCTGTATTATATCTTATGCGGAATTACATTTTCAAAACTATCTGCAACCTGTATTTTACCATTTAATTCTCGAATCTATCCACATTTTGCATTGTGTATTGCAGCATGAGTGTTCCCTAGGCTAATTCTTCCTCTCTTTCACTCTTTCTCTCGACCTGTGGGAAAATTTATATGAAAGAATATATTTCAAATGTAGATTGCAACCCTTACTTTAAAAAAAAAAAACGAACATTTTCTCTTGCATTACCAACATACCTTCATTCCCTGAAAGAGAATCTGGCTTTGATTAGCTAAACCAGTAATTGTTGAAAAAAATAAATTTACATGGTTATAAAGAATAAAATAAAAAGTACTCTTGTCGAACCCAGATTAACAACATCAGCATTTTTTGAACTTTTAATTGTAGTAACACATATACAGCCCACAATTTCCCATTTTCACCACTTTCTAGTGTACAGTTCACTTATGTTAAGTACACTCACAACATTATGCTTCCATCAACAATATCCATTACTCCAACGTTTTTGTCACCTCAAACTCTGCAAATGTTAGGCATTAACCCCTTCTTTCCCCACCCTACTTTGTCCCTGGTAACCTGTAACCTGTCTCCATGAATTTGCTCCTCTGGGTATTTCCTGTAAATGAGGTCATATAGTATTTACCCTTTCATGACTGGCTTATTTCACTCGACATCATGCCCTCAGGGTTCATCTGTGGTGTCGCATGCCATAGATGTGTGCGTTTATTTCTGAACTGTCCATTCCATTCCATTGGCATATGTGATTATCCTTAGGCCATTATCACACTGTTTTGATAACTGTGGCTTTGTAGTACGTTTTGAAATGACAAAGCCTGGGACCTCCGCAGAGGTTTGTTCTTTCTTTGCAATATTAATTTGACTATTTGGGGCCCATATGAATTTGAGGATTGGCTTTCCCATTTCTGCAAAAAAGCTGCCGAGATTTTGATAGGTATTGCATCAAATTGGGGTATAGTAGTGACATCGTAATAATATTGAATCTTCCTATTCATTAGTATGGCATGTCTTGCACTTTGTTTAGGTCTTAATTAATTTATCTCCGCAGTGTTTTGTAGTTTTTAGTGTACAAGTCTTTCACCTGTTTGGTTAAATTTATTCCTAGATATTTTATTCATTTAAGAGTTGTTATGAGTGGAATTGCTTTTTAAATTTCCATTTCAGAATATTCTTTGCTGGTGTATGGAAATGCAACTGTTTTTTACTTGTTAATCTTGTAGCCTGAAACTTTGCTGAACTTGTGTATGAGTTCTTATAGTTTTCTTCTGAATTCTTTGGGATTTTTCATATGAAGAGTTGTGTCACTTGTGAAGAGGGATAGTTTTCCTTCTTCATTTGCAATTTGGATGCCTTTTGTTTCTTTTTCTTGCCTAATTTGCCTGGCAAGGACTTCCAGTATGATGTTGAAAGCTGTGGTGAAAGTGGGCATCCTTGACTTGTTTTCCCAACCTTACTACTGAGTAAGATGGTAGCGGTGGGTTTTTCATAGGTGCCCTTTATCATGTTGAGGAATTTCCCTTCGATTCCTATTTTTCTGAGTGTTTTTATCATGAAAGGGAGACTCTAGATTAACTCCTATTGGACCATTTCATATCCAGATTAGGGAGAACTTGTGCTGTTCACATAAAAAACATATGGGTGGAGGAGAAGGGACAACCCTTCTTTACAGAGGAATTCCAGTTAAGAAATGCAGTAGAAATGAGGAAAACAGAAAGTAACCCCTAGAACGCCCTAATAATAATTGCTGTAGGTGAGATCTATTGTTGGATGCTAAAATTAGTTGGTAAAAGTTAAGGAGAAACAGCATATTTGAATAATTTCAGCGTATCTCCCCCAAATAAATATATATTAATTACAAAAAGGAAATAGTAACTGTACAGTGAAGAAAACTGGCAGACACTAAGCGAGCAAGGTCAGCTTTGGCAGGAATAGACATAGGGACAGTTTGTCTGCTGGATGTGATGTACCAAGAAGACTGCGTCAACTGTATCGGATGGTTCCTCAAACCCATAACCCCAGTGTAATTGCGACCACATGTCAGATAACCTGACATGGAGGAACATTCTACCTGAATGTTCCTACCTGAAAAATACCTGAGCGGTGCTTTTCAAAGAAGTCCAGGTTGTGAAGGCTAAGGACCAATGGAAGGACAGCCAGACTGGAGGAGCCTAAGGGCACAGGGCAACGAAAGGCAACGTGGGATTCTAGATGGGATCCTGGAACAGAAAAAGGACATTCTGCAGAAAATTGGGCGAAATCCAAAGTATGTTTGCCGTTTAGTCAGTACTTTTGCCCTAACGGCAGTGCCTTAGCTTCCTGACCACAAAGGTGGTTGAGGCGGGGTTTTAAGCGCAGCTGGTTCTAAGAGCCCCACCCCTCTCCCATTTGCTGCCGGGTTTATAAGTACCTAAAGATATGCTTGCAAAGGTGTTCCTCTCTAACGCTGGTGTTACTTGCATAATCAATTATTTTGAATTTTTAAAGTTAAAAAATGCAATTTGAATACAATTTCCTCATGACTGTACCTGACCACTACTCCAATCTTACTCCTTTCCTTAGAGGTAACCACTGTTAATCAATTTCTCTCTCTCTCCCTCTCTCTCTATATGTGTACACATACTTATATACACATATAGATATACATATATGCACACATGCAAACTTATGCACTCACATATATACATAGACATGCACATATACACTTGTGTGTGTGTGTTTTATACACACATGCATATATAACTGTGCTAAGTTGGAGCTGTATGCACCCCAGAAAAACATGTTCTTCAATCTAATTCATTCGTGTGGGTGTGGATCGTTGTAAGTAAGGCCTTTTGATGAGGTTACTTCAGTTGAGGTGTGGCCCACCTCATTTAGGATGGGTCTTATTCTATTAATGGAGACCCTTAAAAGAGAATGAAATTCAGCAAAGAGAGAGGAAGCCACAGGGATCAAGAAGCTGACACAGAACCAGGAAGAGAAGGAAGAGACCAGGAGAGGCTGCCACGTGCCCTGCCATGTGGCAGGGGAGCCACAGAATGCCTGCAGCCAGTCTTCTGGGAGGAAGCATCACCTTGATGAAGGCTTAGTTGGACATTTTCCCAGTCTTAAAACTGTAAGCTAATAAATTCCCATTGTTCATCCCAGCTGTTTCATGGAATTTGCTGGAGCACCGAAGAAACTAAAACAATAACCATAGTAAAATGGAATGAAACTTTATAGATTTTTCTGCAATTTGCTTATTTTCCTAATAATGCTTATGGATCCTTCCCTATTAATAGCTAGAGCTGTATTTCATTTTTTAAACCCTGTATGATATCTTACAGTAAGCCTGTACCATAACCTCTTTAACCATTTTCCTGTCAGTGGACATTTAGTTTGTTTCCATTTTTCTTTTATCATAATAGGCACTCTCTGTGAGCATTCTTATAGAAGACAGTCTAGGATAGGTCTCTGGAAGTGGATTTTAAAAAATTTTCCTGTTTCCTTTACCCAGTGTCTCCCAGTTACCCTCTCTCTTGCCTCTGGCCTTCTACTTTAGGATCTGTTCTGTCTGGAAAGTCCCCCGTTCTCTTGATCACCCCTCCTTTTCATCATCCTTTTATGATTTGTTATTTTGGGTTTTACAAAAGACAGATGCCAAGAGGGGCTCATATGTGAAAAGTTTGTATTTGGGGAAAAGTAGGGAGGATGCTTGGGAAAGCTGGAGGAGACATTAGACTGCAATGCAAACCCAACCCAAGGGAAGCCGAGAGGGAGGGAAGGTTGGTGTAAGAATTTTACCTCTGTGCAGTCTAGGAAGGTTTGACAAGGAGTTCTCAAGCCAAAATCAGGCTGGCCGCCTCAGGGAGAGGTGTGGACTCAGGCTGGGCACCCTGCCATGTTCCAGAGCCTGGCCAGTTGTGTTCGTGGGCTGGAGGTCTGGTGGGTGCCTTCGTGGCTGCCGTGTAAGGATTTACTGGGTGGCTGTTAGTCATCGTGATGAACTGTGTTAATACTGTGTGTTATTATCCTACTTCATTAACTCCTCAACCACAGAATCATGTTTTAAATTTCCCAGATCTCAGAGTTTTCCATAAGAGGCACACAATAAATTATGGACATAGTATTTGCTATCAGTCTGATATGCTAGATTTTTATAGGGGTCTCCTGAAGTTAGAATAGCTTCATATAAAACAGCAGGTATTTCAGATGTTGTCAGTAGCCAGTAAACAGGATGTTTTGTAGAAACTAATATTTCTAGACTTTAGTCCTCTACACCAAGTTTTTAAGATAGTATTTGCCTCGGGGTAAAAAAAGTCAGTGGCATGACTTTGCCTCTGTTACTGCATCGTCTGCCCCTTTCCCTTGTGTGCCTTCCCCTCTGGCCCCTCACACTGCCTGCTGCTCCTTGAGCATAGCTTGTCCTTGACAGCCACACCTCTGAACATGCGGTTTCTTGTCCTCTGAATAGCTTCATCCTTCTTCTCTGTCTAAAAAAGTCCTATTCATCTTCAGGATTTCCTTTGTGATGTCTTCCCTGGCCTCAGGACTCTGTATTTCTCCGCCATACCATTGCCATGATGTTTTTATTTGAGTGAGTTGAATTCATTCATTCATTCATTCACTCATCTATTCATTGAATATTTATCGAGTGCCTTTATGGGCTGGAAACTTTTAAGACTGGGGATAGAGCAGGGAAAAGGACAGGCAGGGTCCCTGACTTTATGGGCTTCCATTCTAGCAGGAGACAGACTTCACTAGTTACCTAATTAGAGTTGTGAGAAGGTTATTTCTTTCTCTACTTCCTTCTACCTCTGGATGATACGCTCTTTGGGGCCTGGGTTTTGTCTTCCTTGTTTATGTAGCCTCTGCGTCTAGAATAGCCGCTGGAAGCTGGCAGGTGCTCAAACAATGAGCAGATCGACTGAGCATGTAATGTACTTTTTGCACCTGATCATGGGGTCAGCCATGCTCTCTGCAGCCTCTCGATGTGTGTTCCTCACCTGTCAACTGAGTTAGTCACAGGCAACTTTCTCGCTCTGCATCTCTTGGACTATGTGGTTGAAGGTGGCATCGGGAAGGGCCACCGGGTGCCAGCCCTGTTCTTTGGGCAAGGAGCAGAGTCAGTAGAAGGACGGGCTGCTTGGCCCTTGCTATCCGGGTCGCCTGCCCCAGTCCTACCTGGGATAGAAGCACAGGGCAGTAGGCCCTGGAGCCTGCACCCCAGCTGCAAGAGAGCCTGGCACCAGGTGCTGTGCTGCATTTGTTTTCTATTGAGAAGGAGCTCCACTTCCCACAGGACCTGTAAAGTGGGGGATTCCTCAAACAACGGGAAGAGGCATCCACGCTGCGTGGTGAGAAAGAATCGCAAATGTCTAGGACTCACTGAAATGCAGCCAATCAATTGTATGCGGGTTCCGGTTGTTTTATTCTCAGGCTGACAGAAACTCTGGACAAGGTAAGCAGAGGCTTCTGCAGGAGTTTGTGTCACAGCATAGTGGGTTTTTTTGGTACATGGGCAGGCACCAGGAATGGAACTCAGGTCTCCGGCATGGCAGGGGAGAGCTCTGCCTGCTGAGCCACCGTGGCCCGCCCTGTATCACAGCGTATTTTAAAGGTGCTTCAGATTCTTTATAAGCCGAATGCTCCCTTCAAACCAGTCTCTGAAGCTGAGTGACTGGTGGAGGCCTTGGATCTGTAGCTGGATGTTTGTTGTAATTTTCAAAGAACAGTACATTCCACAGAAAATAGCATGGGGGGATGTGATTTGGGAAGGGGGGTGGCGTTGCAGGTGGAGTGCGGAAATGACGCTTGATGGACTCGAGGAACTCTGGTCCATCAGGCAAGTGGTCAGCACTCAGCCCACCAGTAGCAACTGCTGGGTAATCATTTGCGTCCTTAGTAACTTTTCCCAAGAAGTCTCCTCCCTCCTTTCCGTGAAAGAGTAGAGCTGGCACACGAAATCACTGGGGAAAAATAGCTCTTAGGGTCATCAGTTTCCCTATCTCTGCCAGGGTCTTTTTGTTTGTGATAATTGGTTAGCAAATGGTGCTGGTTCTGGGTCGTCCTTGGCACTTTCTGTCAAGAGGGACCGATGCTGTGGCCAGAGGCCTGCACTGGGCCTGGTTTCGTGCTGGGCTCCAAGGAAGTGCAAAGGTGAGCCAGGGGGGTATCTTCCCTCAGAGAGCCTGAATCTGGGTGAGGGAGAAGCAGGGTTCTGGGGAAGAGCAGACGTGGGAAGCAGAGACCCTTCTGGGAGCATTCTTCCTGCCTCGGTGGGCCCATTGGGCCCAGGCCGGGTGCCGTGGGCATGCCCCAGGTGGACGGCCTCACTGGCGCTGCTTTTATCCCAAGGCCAGGGCCAGGCAGGCCCAGTTTCTCAAGGGCTTCCCAGGCCGGGCAGTGGAGATTGGACTTTCTCAAGGGGAGCAAGTTTTGACTTCTTAAATATAGGCTTATCTGGAGACCTTGAGAAAGTCATAGGTTGATACAGTTCACTGTTTCCTACTTCCTTTTGTATTTCTGTATCATTCTCAGCCCAGCTGGGGCCCCCAAAACTTCATTGTCTCCTCTGGCAGGGGCTGGAAACCGGCACTAGCTGTGGTCAGCCAGGGGCACACATGCAGCCTTCTGAGGGTATAACTTATCTCCATTTACCGTGACGCAAATTCCTGAGCATGGAATCATCTTTCTGCAAGTTGGGGTACTGATCCCTTGCACAGCCCATGGGGATGGTTCTCTGGGGAGTGTCACCCCAGCTGCTGTTTCAGCCATGAACGTGGATGATTGACGTTTGGGGTTCCGAGTGGAACACTGATGTTTGGGGCCATCCTGGCTGCTTTCTGGAGCAGTCCATGGGCCCCAGTCCCAGAAATACTGGCTTGTTCCTCATGGAACGTCATTACTCTTCAGCTAACAGATGATGTGAATTTCCAGAACACCCAGTCTCCTGTGACCTGAACAGAACCTGCCATTTGGGTTTGTTTGCGGAGGTGGGTGTCACATTAGAGGAACGAGCCTTCCCGGATAGTTATCCTTCCCAGCAGATGCAGGTCACAGGTGAGCCCCAGCCTTCGGTGCAGACTGTGGGTGGGCCATAGTGAGCAGGAGTGAAGGGAGCTAGCTCTACCCCGTGTCCACTCTGGCCGGGCTTGGGTGTGAGGCACCTTCTGGACCAAGGGAGACGATGACCATGCCCCTTCTCTGGGGTCTGGGCTGTCCGAGGGTGTCCAGCCTGTCTCCTGGGGGCTGCCCTGGGGTGCAGAGCTGGCTCGCTGGGGCCGATGGGCAGACTTCAGGGGGTCAGCCTAGCTTCCAGGACAGGCCCTTGTGCCCTTTGGCACCCTGTGCCCGGGAAGGATGGATGTACCTCTGGCATCTTGCTGACTTTTCTGACTGTTTCCGCTTCCCCGAGGATGTGGGACAGAGGCAGGGGCATCTGGCCATCCTGTTAGTTAACAGGGCGATGGGCTGGTTTGGCTGGTGTGCTGGTTTGAAATGGTACATGTACCCTAGAAAAGCCATGTTTTAATCCTAATCCCATTTTGTAAAGGCTACAGAATAAGCCCTATTCAGTACCATACGTTTGAAACTGTAATTAGATCATCTCCCTGGAGATGTGGCTTAATCAAGAGTGGTTGTTAAACTGGATTAGGTAGAGACATGTCTCCACCCATTGTAGGTAGGTCTTGATTGCTTTACTGGAATCCTATAAAAGAGGAAACATTTTGGAGAAAGCAAGAGATTCAGAAAGAGCAGAATGACGCAGCCACGAGAAGCAGAGAGTCCACCAGCCAGTGACCTTTGGAGATGAAGAAGGAAAACACCTCCTGGGGAGCTTCATGAAACAGGAAGCCAGGAGAGAAAGCTAGCAGATGACACTGTATTTACCATGTGCCCTTCCAGATAAGAGAGGAACCCTGACTGTGTTCACCATGTGTCCTTCCCCTTGAGAGAGAAACCCTGAACTTCACTGACCTTTTTGAACCAAGATATCTTTCCCTGGATGCCTTAGATTGGAGATTTTCTATAGACTTGTTTAAATTCCGACATTTCCAGAGCCTAAAAACTGTTAACTTGCGGCTAATTTAATTCCCCTTTCTAAAAGCCATTCCATGTCTGGTATATTGCATTCCAACAGTAGCAAAGTAGAACAGCCAGGTTGGTTCTCCCATCACTCCTGGTCCAGCCAGCGTGGGTCTTTCTGGAAGCTGTAGTTCCATCAGCCAAGCCTTCCTTGAGGTTGACTGTATCCGGCATGTGGTTCGGGTGTCTGTCTTCTTGGCACCTGAAGCAGTTCTTTGCCCACCATGACTCCACACGGCCTCTGGACCCTCAGTGGTGCAGGTGGGGGGAGGGGCAGGGTGGTCAGCCCTCTGATAAAGAGATGGGGCCCTGGTGGTGACCAGGCCTTACGTCCTAGTGGTCATGGGGGCAGCTGGATGGGACATCGCCTGGGGAGAAGGGTTGGGGCAGGAGGGCAGAACCAGAATGGACACCAGGGGCATGCTTGGGAGTTGATGTTTTATTGATAACTAATTGAAACAGACTTCATCAAAGATCCACAGTTTTTTTTTTTTTTTTTTTTAATTTGCATATGGGCAGGAGGCACCAGGGGTCCAACTCCAGACCTCCAGCACGGCAGGTCAGAGCTCTGCCTGCTGAGCCACGGCAGCCGCCCAAGATCCACAGTTTTAACTGTGTACAGGGGCTTAGGGAAAGGGTGGGTCTGCTGCGGGTGTCTGCATTTCTTGGCATGATGCTGGCACCTGAGGGCGTTGTGGCTTTGTGTCTTGTGTCTAGTAATATAGGAATTCATTTATTTATTTACACTACAAAATTGAGTTTGCTGTTTATGAAAAAATTATTTTCTATAGCAAAAAGAAAAAAAATATCCTGTGCTGGGTTCCATGGGGGAAAAGATGTGAACCATGCAAGGTTTATTCCTTTACGAAACTCATAATAAAGGGGGAAACAGGTTATCAGAAATAAAGTGCGCTAATAACAATAGCATACATTTGCACAGGTGCCATCTGTGCCACACACTTGGTGGTTTATATTTATTTTGTAGCTAAGAGAACAGAAGCGTCGAGAGGTTAAGTGATTTGCCCAAGGTTACACAGCCATTAGGCCATAGAGTCATGCTGCAAATCCACACTAAACCACGAGTCTACACTGCCACTAAATTCAGAGCTCCATCAGATAAATGAAAGCAGATACTTCTGAACAGCAAATGGCTTGTGGCTGAGATTCCATAGTTCACGTCTCAGTGCAGTAGGGATAAGCCGAGATCTGAGTGTTAGAAGAATTGTTTTAAGATATCTATTTGCATAAATTGATTCATTCCCTCTCAAGTTTACCAGCCATTATTCACGAGGACTGTATAAAAATTCAATGCAAAATAAGGTGCTAAAAGAAAACCAAGCAGTTTTTGTTCCATTTGGTGTTATGTTTTAAAACCCATCTCTCTATTTATTTGCAAATGCTATAATGGTTTGATAGTTTGATGTATTTCGAACCATGTAAAATAATGCCTTGAGATGTCAGTAGTCCCTTTTGCTCAATTAATTTATTATGGTGATATCCTTTTGTGCTTTCCTTTTATCTGCCTTCTTTGCCTTGAATTTTACACCTGCTAAATCCTAAAAACCACCAGGTTGCAGGTCTGTATTGGTAGAAATGTCTGTGACTGATGAAGGAGGGTGTGGAAATGAGAAGCTTCTGGAGCCCTACAGTTAGCCTCTGGTTTAGGTAGTGAGAGTGCTGGGGGCATGACCTGCCAGCCCAGGACCGCCCTGCCACCTGTGACCCAGGGAGCTCGCCCACCGGCTCCTTCAGCCCCACCTCTTATTGGGCTGATGTCATTACTTCATCGCAGCCAATGCTTCTGTGCTCAGCCCTCAGTTCTCATCCGTCCTCCTGTAATTATGTCTGTTCCACAGAGACCCCCAAACCGTCTTTAGGGTTTCAGGCTCAAAGATCTTAACAGTAGCTGCTGCACCAATGTGTGGAGTTACTGTTTGCAGGCACAGCTTGCCACCTAATGTCCATTTTAGAAGCCTGTGCTCACCCAGCCTGCATCCGTAGGGGCCGGACCTCGGTCAGGCATGGGCTGGAGGAGGGAGACTGAGCAGAACATGCTGGTCCCACCTTGCAGAGCCCGTCGCCGCCCTCACCGTCTTTGTGCAGCCGTGTCTCAAAACCGCAAAATAGGAGTTTTCTATCAGTGAAGGAATAGATTATTGAGTTCAGAGAGCCTGGATTCTATAATATGAAAAACAAATCTTCACATATTTTTGTCACCAACAAGTAGGACTTGCAGTACGTGCCCATAGGAATGCACTTCAGTATTTTCATAAGGACTCAGGGCTCATAAGGGATGGACAGAATCATTAAGGTTCTAATGGGACTCCTTCAGGCCTTCAGTTATACTTTGTGGCATTTTGCAGGGTGAATTACATGCTATAACCGCACCTGAGCATTTTGGGATCCACAAGTTTCGGTACAAGGGCTTCTGTATATAGACCTGTCTGATGCAGAATTATGTGCTTTGATGTATAATCCTTGTGCCATTTTACCGCACACTGTGCCATAGAAACGGTGGTCCAAGTAGGAGAGCAGTTCCTGTGTTTGTAAGCTGCCAAAATGCAATATACCAGGAGTTATACAGAGAAGATAGGATTTAGCAAATGAATATGATTGTTGAATCATTAAATTGATATCTCTTTTAGTCTCCAGTATTTTAGAACAGCTGGAAGTAAAAACCTAAAATTAAGGAATTGTAACCCATGTCAAACTCTGAAATATGTTCTACAACTAATTGTGGTGCTGTGCTTGGAAATTTATAGATTTTTTGTATATATGTTATTTTTCACAAAAAAAGAAGGAAAAATCAATTGTGATGATTAAAAGGTATTTATATTTTTATAAATTTTTATAAATCCTATTTCTGGAGCAGCTAGAAGGAAAAATATGAGAGGATCGGATGGCAGCCCATGACAAACTCTGGGATCTCTCCTGTAACTACTTGTTGCAGAGTGCTTTGAAAATTATTACTTTTTTATTTCTTTGCTTTGCATATATGTTATACTATACAATAAAAAAGTTAAAAATTAAAAAAAATGCAATATACCAGAAATGGAATGGCTTTTAAAAAGGGGAATTTATTAAGTTGCAAGTTTACAGTTCTAAGGCTGCGAAAATGTCCAAATTAAGGCACCAATAAGAGGTTACCTTCACTTAAGAAAGGCTGATGAAGTTCAGGGTTTTCCCCTTATCTGGGAGGGCACATGGCAACATCTGTAAGCTTTCTCTTCTGGCTGGTTGTTTCATGAAGCTTCCCTGGGGACACTTTCCTTCTTCATCTCCAAAGGTCTCTTGTTGGGTGGGCTCTGTAGCTTTTTCCCAAATGGTTCCCTCTTAAAGAGCTCCAGAAAGCACCCTGACCTTGAATGGGTGGAGATGCATCTCCATGGAAACCATCTAATCAAAAGTTACCACCCACAATTGGGTGGGTCACATCTCCATGGAAACAATCAAAAAGCTCCCACCCAGCAATATTGAATAAGTATTAAAGGACATGGCTTTTCTAGGGTACACAACAGATTCAAAAAACCAGTAGAGCACGCTGACCCACCCTCACGGCTTCCAAACACGCAGGCGTCAGCTTGGCACCCCACCAAAAGGCCTGCCCGAGCATGGGTGCCTGTCCAGGGCCCTGTGTCATCTGCACGCACATCCAGAGGACAAACGGCCCAGTCCCTCATCATTGGCCGCCATGCTTTGCGATATATACTTTTATAATGGAACAAAACGGAACCTGCAAATCGAATACCTTTTGGAAAGGGGGAGCTCCTGGGAGACTGCTGAGACCATGGAAGGTCTTTAAAAATATATATCAACTTTATTGAAATTTAGCTTATATACCATAAAATACACTCATTTTAGTAGCAGAGTTTAACGAGGTTTAACCAACATTTCCATCCGCCCCAAAAGTTCTCACACGGCCTTTATTTCCCTTTTCTTTTTGGATTGTGGGTAGAATCTATGTAACTTAAAATTCAACATTGTAGCCATTTTAAGTGTACAATTTAGTGGAATTAAGTGGATTCATGGTGTGTGACGTCACTGCTATTTCCAGAGCTTTTCGTCATCCCAAACAGAGACTGCCCTCCCTGAGCACTAACCCAAGAATGTCTTTTGTAACCTCTCACTTCTTTATGAAAGCACAGACCACGTGCTTTAATTGGAGGTAAATGTCATGAAAGCACATTTGAGGCTGGCAGCAGGTTTTGTAAAAGTGACAGAGCAGAGCTTATTCTCTTTATTAGAAGCAAATAATCGATAGAAACAGAAATGGTTTATCATGGATTCAAAACAGCTGAGTTAGACAATCCAGCCTATCACCCATTACTTGTCGGTATTACTCTGAAAACAAGAGGTGCAGAAAAAGTGAGCTATTAGTAGGAAGAAAATGACGATATAACTGAGGAAAATGAAATGCTAATACTACCAGCAGTCAGAAGCGGTCACCCTGCCCGCAGGAAGCACTGCTGCGCCCCCTTGCCGTAGTCGCGTTCCAGCTGCTTTCCCTCCTGTCTGCTGCGTGGGGTGGTGAGTTCCATTTACAGCTGGTGCCCGTGGCCAGAGCTGGTGTTTTCTCTGCTGTGGAGTCAGGATGCAGATGACAGAGCCCCAGGGCTGACTCCAGTGTCTACTCTGCCGAGACTGCCCTGTGGAGCACTGACTGGTGGAGCACCATCCAGTGGAGCGCTGCCCCGTGGAGTACCGTACGAGGGAGCACTGCCCCGTGGAGCACCATCCAGTGGAGCACTGCCCCATGGACCACCGTCCGGTGGAGCATTGACCAGTGGAGCACCGTCTGGTGGAGCACTGCCCAGGGGAGCAGCATCCAGTGGAGCATTGACTGGTGAAGCACTGCCCCATGGAGCATCATCTGGTGGAGCATTGCCCCATGGAGCACTGCTCTGTGGAGCACGTCTAGTGGAGCATTGACCGGGGGAGCACTGCTCCATGGAGCACCATCCGGTGGAGCATTGACTGGTGGAGCATCATCCAGTGGAGCACTGCCCCGTGGATCACTGTCTGGTGAAGCATTGTCGGTGCTGCTCAAGTTCATGAGCGCCTGAGCAGGGGTCACCTCAGAGCCTCCTCACAGGGGCCCAAGCTTTGCAGACAGTCAGTTTAGAATGGCCTGGATGCTGCAGCAAGTGTTTGTGACACTCGCCAGTGCTGGCATCTCCCAGGTAGACAAGGGCCTCAGTGTGGCCTGGATACCTCAGTGCACACACGTCCTCCCGGGAGAAGCTGCCCAATGTAGGGTCAGGCCCAGAGCCACGGCCTTGCACCATTTGTTCAGAGTATGGAGGAAAGAGTGCCAGTTCCACTGAGCAAAATAGCAACTGCACGTTAGAAGGAGCAGGCGAAACCCTGCACTTGGTACCACCGCCCTGAGCCTGCAGCCACCCCTTCTCACCTGCAGCGTGACTCTGCAGAGGTGGGAGTTGTGTGCAGTGGGATGTGGAGGGCCGCTTGTGCACTCGCTGTTGGGTGGGGACATTTGTGGGCATGTGCCTGGACTTTCGTACCTCCTGCTGCTTTCCTCTCCAGATCATCCGTGCCCTGGGGCGTGGGTGAGCCAGTAGACTTTTGGAATTTAGGAACGAGCCCCACATTGGGCCCTGCCCCTCTGGCCCATGGATACTGCAGCTGCTTTCACCATCCTCACCCAGAGCCCTGTGTCCCACCCTCAGGCTCCGTCAGCCCCCAAGCCCTCTGCCTCCCACCCATACACCGGGGTCTCTGTCTGGGCCTTGGGGGCTTGGGGCGGGAGAGAGGGTCTGGGCCAGCTCATCCCTGGGTGACCTGGGCTAGTCATTTAGGCTTCCTGGACTCAGTGTCCTCAGTTAAGAGAATGGCTTCAAGGCCCTAAGGCAGTGCCTGCAGATCGTCTTTGTTGAATCAATAGAAATAGGGATAAGGAAAGAAAAGGTTAAATACGGCTGATGTCTAGGGGCCGTGAGTCTGGAAAGGCCATTGCTTGAATGTGAGTTGATCTGATGGGGAAGTTAAAGAACAGGGAAGTTGCCATTTGTCGAGTTGTCCAAGAATATTGAGAGTGACTGTATCTGGACATTCGCACACTGGGGTGAAAACATCTCCTTGAGAAGCCCATGCTCCACCCAGTCTGGTGTCCTCCTGGGAAGCTGTAGGAGCCTGTGGTTTTTGGCATGTGTGTTGTCGACCACCATGGGGGGTGCTTCTGGCCTCTAAGGCAGAAGAGTCCATGAGACCCGCTGTTTGGCTGCTTCCTTTGGCCTCTGCGTCCCTTGGTCTTTCGTAGACTGTCTTCTGAAAGGCTGCACACCACTGCCCAGCTGTTTCTCTAGTTGCTGTCTGTGCAATGAAAAGGTACCTTGGGCAGGCAAGGGGAAGCAGAAATGTAAATACTCATGAGCAGCTGGGCCATCTACAGGAAAAGGACCTTCTCCAAAGCAGAGTCAAGCAAGTAAACAGGAAACTGGAGGCGGGAGTGAGCACAGGGCAAAGGAAGGGGGCAGGGTCCCTGCAGGCTGGACGTGCATGCATCCTCCTGCACCCACACCCTGGAGTCCCCAGGGCCTCTCAGCCCAGCGCCAGGTAGTGGCCAGGCATGAGGTTCCACCGGGACTGCTGACCCACCCTAAGATGTTGATTGGTGACCAAATACACAACGCCCTCTCTGGGGATGAGCTGCTGCCTTTCCGTTGTTCTGATTTGTGAATTACCCATCCACTTCCAAGCATTACTGAATTAATAGTAGCTTTTTGCAAATATATGCATATTTTTATTTATTTATTTATTTATATTTTCATTCATTTATCCAGCAAATGCTTATTGTACACAAAATTCAGTGCCAGTCAGGAGGGAAAATGCAGCTGTCACACGCTGCTTATGTACGAAAGGTTGGGGGAGCAGAACCAGGCACAGGAAGAGAGCCTGGGACACGAACTTCAGCCCTTAGGGTCCAAGACCAAAGACATATTCTACCTCTCCAGCCCAGTCAGGCTTTACTGATGGCCGAGAGGGACATCACGTCCTGTTCCTAGTATATGTATTTAAAAAGCAAGGACAGAAGCCACAAGGACCTGACCCACTGGCTGACGCTGGCAGCATATGCACATTTCTTCTGCTCTCGGCGAGCCGAGCACGGCCATTGGAATGGAAAGAGCACTTCAGCGTGTTGTTGGGTGTGACTGCTGGTCAGGATGGGCCGAATTCCTCCTTTAATTTGCTTGTGCGGGCTGTGGGCTATAGCTGCTTGCAGCTCAGCCTCCATGAACCAGGAAGGAAAATGTGACATTGGACAGGGGTGTGACTCCGGGGTTGCTGCAGCAGCCTGGAGCTCAGCGGCCATCAGTCCCACAGTTCTCGCGGCGGGTGGATGCAAGGGAGGGACTCCACTCGTCCTGAGAGTGGGCGAGCCCTGGGACCTGGGGAAGTCACCACTTGTCCAGGACTCTTGGGATATTTTTGTTAGGGGGGAAAGTTTCTGATTTTAAGGAGACTTAGGCAATGCCCCATATTTAATCTCTTCCCGTCGAGATGTAGTTTCAGCTGCTCTGGAACAGGACACAAGGGGCCATGAGACCTGGTGTGGGACGCACCGGCTCTTTTGTCACATTTCTAGCTGTCGGCCACCGTTTTCATTCCTCGAACGGACTCCCCAGCAGCCGAGGGGTGTCCTTGAAGTGCCTCCCAGAGTCTTGTCCAAGGCTCCGTCCGGCAGCTTCTTGGTCCTGGGATGACTTAGAATTCCTATGCACGGGCCTCACCCTCTGTGAGAAAGCTGCGTGCCTAAAACAGCATCTAGGGGATTATTGGCTCCCAATTTGGGCATTAAAGAAGAGGAGGGGGATGTACTGGTTTGTACAATTTACACAACGTCAGTGGCGTAAATTAACAATACAAACAGGCTCGAGTCGGCGAGTGACACGCGCGCTGCGTGTGTGCACCCTTCTCTCTAGCAGTGTGGCTGTGGGGCTGTCCCTGGTGGACGAGTGCTGCTGCGCCTGGCCGGGGTGCAGAGGTGACCTGGTCAGGGCTCAGGACCAGCGGTGGCCGAGGTGGCTGCTCTGTGCCCTGGGCCACACAGGTCACTGTGGGAATGTGGAGGCAACAGGACAGCTCTGGATGGGGGGTGGGGGTGTCAGGGAAGGCTCCCAGGTGTGGGACTTCTCTTTCCTTCTGTTTTAATTCCTTTTCTGAAAAGTCAGTAGGCGTCTGTTGGGGAGGGGCGAAGGTCATTCCAGGCAGGAGGAGTGGAGCACAGCAGGATGCAAAGGGCATGGCCTGGAGGGCTCTTTACGTGGCCATGGCTGGATTCCAGTGCCAAGGGCAGGGACATTGGGAAACGGAGCTGGAGAGATGAGTGAGCATGCCCAGTAACACAGACTGTGCCCTCAAAGTGATGGGAACCCACTGAAACACTTAAAGAGAGGTGACATGATTTAGAAAAAACAGTATACTTGACAGAATAAATTTGTATTCACTCAGCAGAGATTTACTGAGAACTCAGTACGTGCCAGACATTTTCTAGACCCCAGGTATGGAACAATGAACAATAAATACTGTAAAACCCCTACATCCAGGAGAACTCACATTCCAGGGAGTGGAGACATAGTCAATGAACAAAAGTTAATGATAAGATTGATTGGAAGGTGATAAGTGCTATATGAAAAAAGGTAAAGTGGAGTGAGTAGACGGGGAGTCCTGGACGCCAGGGCGGGGAGTGGTGGTGTTACTTTTTAGAATAGGTTACTGTATTGAAGTGAATATAAGGAAAAGTTACTTTGGTTTGCTTTTTAAGTGAATTTGTTTTCAGTGTGTGTTTTAGGACGCAGATTCTAGGACGCGTCTGCCTATTACTTGTGTCAGTGATTGTTGCTCTTTTATAAATTTGTTCACGGAGAGAATATTGAGAAAACCTCCCAGGTTCCCTGTGAAACACAATTAAAATTCTGCTTCATTTCCATCAGGTGCATTCATTCCCTCCAGTCTTGTGGTTAAATATGACAAATTGGAGTTTAGGAATGAGAAAGCTAAAGAGTAAACCTAAAAACCATGTTCAAGGGCATGTGGGTGACGGGAGGTAGACCAGTTATTTCAGTTATTTCTATCTATCTCCGCTCAGATGAGAACAAGATAGAATGAGGTTGGCTTCAGCAGGGGAAGTTGTAGGTTGAAAGACGGGCCAATGTGAATTTTTCCATAATGAAATGAATTGCCAGGGGAGTTTGATGAAGTACTCGCTTCGCTGAGCCATTGGTACGATGGTGGTTTTCTATCTGGCTGATCTGGGCTCAGCCGCAGCAGCTGTGGACTGGCTCTTGGCATGGGAGCATCTCCAGTGAGTGAGGGCATTTGATCTGTGGCAAGGACCGGAAGGCAGTTCTGCCAGAGGTTAAGGTTGCGTATGCCCTGAGAGTGGGGGGCCACGACTCTCCAAGGGCCTGGGTGTGCAGCAGAGTGACCCAGCGGGAAGGGGCGTGGGGACAAGTGACCAAGCACAGCAGAATAGGCAGAGTTCCTCGGCCACCAGGTGCAGGCCGAGCAGCGAGCCCCCACAAGTGCGCCCTCAGGAAAGGAGCAAAGAGATAGGGAGTAAGTTTGGGAGCGTAAGAATTTTATCAAGCAGGGGGAAGATTTGTTCTAAGACCCTGGTCCTGTTTATTAATCAGATCAATAAACTGTCTCGAAGTTTCTTAAGTTATTGGGGAGATAAGCAGAAGAATTCAGGAAATGTCACATTGACTCATGGCACCATAAAAAGGCTCTCTCTGAAATGAGCATGTTCGAGACGGAAAGCATTTGTCCCTGTGGAGCCAGGGATTCTAACCTAGTCCAAGTTGTCAGAATAAGGTATTTCTTCCAATAAAGTAGAAGCCACAGAGAAATCAGGGTGCTTGGCAGAGGGTCTGATGTCTCCCCCACGGGCCAGCCCCAGTCCTGGGGACCAGAGGGAACTGGGTGGGGAAGAAACAGTCATCTGAAAGCCAGAGGACCCCTACTTGTCCGCCCCCCCCCACAGTGTGACATGTAGGGAGTGTGTCGTTGTGGCTTGCCACCCGCTTTGATCACTGGCCTCAAGTTTGATTAGATATGAAAACCAGTGGCCATTTGTTTAAGTACTTGAAGATGTCCCTCTAGATTTGAAGAGAGAGTGTGTCCGGCAGCAACCCTGAGCTGTCTCTGGGGCCGTGCCTGCCGTGGGGGCACCGAGACTTGCCTAGATGGGGTGCTCAGCCCTCAACTCACCCCGTACGTGTCCTCCAGGTCAGTGCAGCTGGGTCAATTCTCTTGTAGTTTGCAGACCGCTGTGACAAATATGACACAACGGGTTGGCTTAAATCGCGTGGTTTCAGAGGCTAGAAGTCCAAAGGCCAGGCGTCAGCAAGGCCAGGTTTCTCCCCGCAGTCTGGCCTTCTGGGGCTGCTGGTGCGGTGCTGGGGCTTCTTGCCTGCACCTCTGCCTCCTTCAGTGGTGACCGCTCTCCCCGTGGGATACTCCTCCAGTGTCTGCTGGCTTCTGGCTCCTCTGCCTGTCCTGATAAGGCCTGCAGGCTAGGGCTGCCCTCAGCCCCTCTGACCACACCTAATGAGGGTCTCAGAAGATCCTAGTCACGAATGAGCCCACACTTTAACTGAGAATACATCTCCCAAGGATCCTCATTACATGTGGGTTCACACCCATAGGAATGTGGCTTACGGTTAGAAATGTGACTTTGTTGGGGTACGAAGTTCACCCTACCCCCAGACCTCACGTGGGAAGTACACTTGAGGGGGCAAAGGAGTTTCTAAGGAACAAACCTTCCTTATTTGGGCAAAGAGCATTCTCCTTGTGCCACAGCATCCTGCTGTCCATTTAAAAGGCATAAAGATACCAGCTCAAAATTCCAGTACAGGCTGCTCAGAGGACAGGGAGCCCAGGGGGTTTATTGGCTTCCTGGACAACACTGGAAGGGCAGTGGGCTTTCATTTTGTGGAGGCCTCAGATGTTTCCAAGAAGGGACACTTCATAAAGTGGGGGGCAGTCGAAGTTCCCAGGCAGGCAGCAGTGGAACATTGAGCCTTTTGGGATGACCCAGGCAAGCAAGGGAAGCAGTTTTTATCTGGGTAGGAAAAAACAACAGCAGTAAACAATCTGGGGACAAGCTGAGCCAACCGCCTCCTGCAAGCAGCATTGTGATTAATTAGTAAATGTCCCCCCTGTTCTCTTGCTCCCCGGCTTTTCTGCAGATAGGAACAAAGAAGACAGATGGAGAACTCAGTACCTACCCTCGTTCTTGGGGTGCTGGGTGCTGTGTAGGGAAGGAAGTGGCTCTTTCCTGAATAAAGAGTTCAGAGCTCTAGCCAGACAGCAGGTTTTCTCTCCAAAAACACAGTTACTGTACCGAGAGAGAACATCGTGATTTAGGAATGAAGCCAGATGATGGGGAAAGGACAGATGGAAAAAGACTAAATAGCTATGACATTGAGGACTAGAGAGAGAATAAATAAGTGAAGACCACACAAAATTTTAAAAATAAACATTGGCCAATAATTTTGACTAACTCTTTGCCTTAAAATTTTTTTATGTGAAAAAATCTTTTATGTGATTTACTAATAATATATTTGAGTTTTATTTACTTCTTTTTGTCTCTTTCCTACCTCATTTTTTTTTGTATATATCATGTAAATAGTGAAGATATTTTCTCAGGGAGAGGAAATCTTTTCTTCACATTGGTAGTTAAGAATTCCCACCAAGTTTTACTTCTATTTGATTTCTTTAAAAAATATTTATTGTATGTTTACTATTTGCCATCCCTGTTCTAGACTCTGGGAATTCAACCCAAATAGATAGAAACTCTGACTGCGCACATGGAATTTGCCTCCTAATGGGAGAAAAAGAGGACAAACAACATGCAAATATTTGAAATAAAATAGTAGATGGAAATAAGAGTTATGGAGAAAATAAAGAAGGAAAGGAAGATCAGAAATGCCAGGAGAATGGGTGTGTGTATATTGGGGGGTGGAGTTCCAGTTTTACACAGGGTGGTCAGGAGACCCCTCTTAGATGGTGACATTTGAGCTAAGTGAGAGCGTTGGTTAAGCAGATGTCCTGGAAAGAGTATTCCAGAGAGAGGGGACAGCAAGTTCTAGGAACCGAAGCATGCATGAGCCTTAGGGGTTCCAGAAGCAGCAGGGAGGCCAGTGTGCCCTGTGCAGACTGGGGCAGGGAAGTGGATGTGGACAGAGCAGGTAGTGGCTTATGGAGGTCATTGGACTTGGAGTTTTCCTTTGAGGACAGTGGAAGCCATGGAAGAGTTTAGAACAAAGGAGAGACCTGCCCTGGCTCGGGTTTCAGCAAGATTGTTCTGGCCTCTCTTGTGATTAGACTGTGGTGCAAGGACCAGGGGAGCAGAAAGGAAGCAATTAGGAGACTATTGAAATAACCTGGGCAAGATGATTGTAGCTTGGAGTAGGGTGACAGGGGTGAGATGGTGAGAGGGTCAGATTCTGGATGCAGTTGTCTTAGTGGATTGGAGTGTAAGAGAAAGAAATGGGCCAAGAAGACCTCCAGGTGTTTTGGCTGGAGCCAAACAGAGGGAGAAGTTTCTGAGATGGAGAAGGCAATGAGTGGAACCAGTCTGGGTGGAAAATCGAGGTGTTCGGTTTTGGACATGAGTTGAGGTGTCTGTTTGACATTCCAGCTGGAGATGTAGGAGTGGAGGGATACCGAGTGCAGAGGAAGGTGGAGAGGGCCCCAGTGAAGTGAGAGGCCTGCAAAGCTGTGCACACCCAGGGGATGGGTATGTGCTCAGTCTGGGCACGTGAATGTTCAGAGGTCTGGGAGAGGAGGAGGGGCTGAGAAGAAGAGGCATCAGAGGAGGTGGGAAAGCAGTAGAGGAGGTGGGGAAGCTGTAGAGGAAACCAGTACCCCCTGGATCTTGAACACAAACTGGACAAGCAGTTTTGGGCAGTGATGGGGCCACAGCCTGACTGGAATTTGTTTAGGGGAGAATCAGAAATTAGAGGCAGTGAGTCCAGACTGATGAGGCATTAAGCTGAGGGAGCAGAGGGGGATGGGAGGGAGAGGCCAGGCCAGTCTCAAGAAGGCATTTACATGCCTGGTTCCATCGGCTTTCATTGAATTCAAATATGTTTTTTTTTAAAACAATAGCGGAGCCTGCCCATGCCAAAAAACTAACAAACAAACAAAAACCGATAGCAGAGCCCTTCCCAGTTCTCAGCAAGTACAGATGCAAGTTCGAACAGCCAGAGGCCCCCTGCACATTTCCAGGCCTTGATCGGGTGCTGGTTATGTGGGAATTTTTTTGTACTTTGTGAAAATTCACTGAGCTGGCCTTTCAGATACACACATATTATACAACAATAAAATATGTTTAAAAGGTGAGTCAGTGTATATCAATCCTCAGGCTCAAAATCCTCCTAACATCTTCTGGTCTCATGACAGGAGGCTCCACAGGCCGTCCCAGCCAGTTCCTGAGCTCATCCCCCCCTTCATGCCCTCGGCAGGGTCCCCACTGGGCAGGGCCCCCACTACAACTCTGCCCTTGTGCTGCTCAATAAGTCCTTGGCATGAAGTAAAATGCCAGTAAAACAGTGTTTGTCCTCATGGTTGGAGCTGTGTGTTTACATTTGTTTGGATGATGCCATGGGGAATTGGGTATTTTACTAGTGCCTTTATAACATTAAGATTATGATGGATTTAGAATTCTACAAATATTTGGTTTTCAAAGAGATTCCCTCCCCCCTTAAAATAGACTTTAAAAATAGACTTGTATTTTTCCTGTTTATAAAATAATAAAGTTCACAAGAAACTTAAAAAGCACCCTGATCTCAGCACCAGAGATGGCTACTGTTGTGTTTTGCTCAGTGTGCATTCACACTTGTCTCCTGTGTGCACTCCATAGAGGCTATGCCTTTTGTTCTTCTACAAAGTGGGTTCTAAGGAAGACGTTTGTTTATAAGGATACCTCCTCACACTTTACCTGCAGAAAAACAGAGAAACAAACCCACTTCTTCATCCGTGTGGCTTTAAGCGTTGTGAGGTGGGAGTGCTAGCACCGACTGAGCCCTGCAGGACTTACACTGACTTCTGAAAGGCCTGGTGTGTGGCGTGGAGAGTGGTGCTGTTTATCCAAGGTGCTCTAAAGGGTGATTATAGGACTAGATATCTAAAGCCTGGGAGGACATTGGACTTTTCAGAGCACACTGTGCATGCTTCGGTTGTGGTTCACAGAGAAATTTAGATGCATTAAAATAATCTCCTCTGCACCGTAACAGAGGCCAGATGGCTGTTGGTAAAATGGATTGAGATTTTAGAATTTTTAATTAATATCTTTGATGGGAGTCTGTTTATGGTGATCTTATTACACAGGCAAATACCCCTTTATTGTGCCATGTTTATCTTTCCGAAGGTCTCCTGTACTTCCAGTAGGACCACCTGAAATGCTGACTTTTTTGGGGGGAGGTGGAGGGTGCGTGGTCTGGGAATCGAACCAGGGCCTCCCACATGGAGGGCGAGCACTCTACCACTGAACCATCCGTGCTCAAGATTGCTGACTTTTATTACATCCTGATGGGTAACTTAGCTCATTGCACAGAATGCAAACCTTCGTGTGAAGTTTTCACTTTGTTCCACATCCAGGGCCAGCCCTTGAGTTGGGTCAGAGTACCCGCTAGTGATGTGTGGGCTTTCAGGTTGGACTCCCAACATCACATGTCAGTTTCCGTGCGGCTTTAGGGGAGGCCCGCTCAGCCTCTGCAGCAATTCCCCCTCAGGCTTCCCGAGAGGCCAGTCTTGGCGGTATGCTGAGTGTTGTGTCTTTTACAGGTTACTCAAAATTTATAGTTGGCATGGGAAAGTTTTGTAGGAGAATGTGTGCATGTATTGTATTATCTTTCTTCCATTCATGTACTGTCAAAAGCTGGGATTTGGGAAGAATAGCCTGAAGGATTAACTGTTCACTTCTCAAGATTTTTGAAGCTTCATAATCAACTTAACCACTGCTTTCTGGAGACTTTCCTTCTGGCTCCCTTTATAGAAATGACTCTAGTATCCAATCTCACTGATGGCCGATTTAGGAAATTAGAATATGGGAAACCTCTCCCCATTTTTTGTAAAACTGGGATCTAAGATAAGCTTCATACTTATCATATAGTACCCTTTAGTAAAAAGAGTGACAAGCCTTCCTAAATCTGAGAAGCAGGAGAAAGTCTGTCCCGGTTGAGCTGGGGGACCTCCACTGTGTCTGCCCGGCACTCAGTGGCAGCTACTTGCTTGGAGTGATTTTATCATCAGTTATTACAGCTCTCTCTGTTCACAAATGGTTTATCTTCCTCTTTCCCGGCACTTCTTAGTTTATGTTTTTTTGCTCATTGCTCCCCATCTTTATTGACCTTTACTTTTATCGTCATTACCCTTGGGCCTCGCAGGGGAGTCAGGCCGTGTCTGTGTAAATCGGTGAGATGGTTCTGCACTCGAGACCAGGAAGTGTACCTCCACTGGCTATGGCAAAATCAGAAGCCTACTGATTCTTTACAGGTTACGGACTCACTTGAACCTCTTGGCTATTCGCTTATGTAGAGAATTACTGGCAGCAAGTTCTAGATTGTCATGTCAGAAATGATGGTGGCAGAATCTACTCTCGATTTTCAGGTTGTGAATGATGGAAGTGTGAAATGCGTGAGCCGATGTTGCTATATGGGTTTTAACAGAAATAGCAAACCTCAACAACTTCGCCAATTCACACAAAAGGCTGACTTCAGAGCTGCCAGGCGCTGCTGTCGTAGGTCCGCGTCTCATGGCTGAGTGCGTATCTGTGAAAACCTAGGCTTTAAAAAGAGCGTGGGACAAATCGACAACAACTTGTTGTTGCTGTTGAACTAATAGATGTTGAATCTGCCAACTGGGCTAATTTAGTCTCTGCCATGCAGATTTATTCTCCTGGAAGAGTGAATATTTACCTTCCAAACCTGTAAAGTTTAGGTTGAGAATATTCAAATTGTTAAGCTATTGATCCTTAAAAAGAATAGTTTTAAAATAAAAATTTGGGATGCACAGAAAATTCTAGGATATTCCATTTCTTTCCTAGTTTCACAGCTCTTAAGTTGCTTGTTTTTTTTCCCCATAGGTAACAAAATATTAGAACATTCTCCTCCTCTTAATCGCTTTTTTCATTTCTCCTTTCTCACACACTACATCTCAGCTGGTTAATATTAGTTGCACATCATTAGAACGGCATTCAGAACAAAAAGGTTTTTTCCTCCTGATTTGATAGAACGCTTGTATTTTTTGTTCCAAAAACAGGGAATTCATTCTGTGACTTTGGGTAAGTCAGGAATTCTCTCTGGACTGTTTCCTCATCTGTGAGAGGAGGGGTCAGGCTTGTGAGTCTCTAGAGCCCTCCTGACATTAACATTTTATAGGTCAAAGTCACCAAAACTCTCATCAGCAGCTTTATGGAGTAATATAGAGAAGCTAAAGAGGACCCCCAGTTTAGAGATAATTTTATTATTAAAGTACATAACATGATTCTTGAATGTATTGTGTGTTCTGGAAACTTTTTTGTTAGGAATCAAATACAGAATTATGGCTGAAAGAATGCCATTTTCTTCAGGATTTGGAAATCCCAGACTTTTTAAAGAAGAGGAATTATTTAAATACTACAAACGTCTGGATGAATCCCACAGCCTCTTAGGACATGCTGGTCCCTAGTTGCTGACTCTGCTTTCCATTCAAACATCACACATCTGCACTCACCAGGACGGTGTCACCAAAATGCTTCTGATAGTTAATAATCCTTGATTTCCCTCAACCTCTGGTTTGGCAGAAATACCCGACATGTTCCACAAAGAATGGACAAGATATAATAAGACATATTATATAAGAACATTTTCTAATTCTTCTATTTTTTTTCTCTGACATTAATTTTACTCCATTCAGAACCTGGTGTGTCAAAATGCAGTTTAGCTGTCAACAACGCAGTCTCGTGGTTTTGTAACTTTGTGTTGTCTGCACATAGTTGGAGCTACTGAGTCCATATGCAGGAATCTCCAAGACATCTACCTCTGTTAAGAGATTTTTTTTTTTAGTTTTCTCTTTTAAAAAAGGCAGCCCAGGTGGTGTGACAGTGGATCAGTGGCAGAGTTCTCACCTGCCATGCCGGAGACCTGAGTTCAATTCCTGGTGCCTGCCCATGCAAAAAAAAAGCAGCACCAATCAAACATTCCAGTGAACTGTGGGATGAGCTGTCCCCTTCTTCTGAGGATCCGTAAGATGCGATTCCTGGATACGACTGAGATCACCATGCGCATGTCCGATGGACTGACTTTTTTTGTTTGTTTTTTTTTCATGCATGGGCAGGCACCGGGAACCGAACCTATGTCTCCAACAAGGCAGGTGAGAACTCTGCCACTGAGTCACCATGGCCCACCTATGGACTGACTTTTTTAAAAAAATTTTTTAATTTTTATTAATAAAATCTATCAACATACAACACGGTCATTCTTAACTTATGGACATTCCATGCGTGGTGTGCAGTCAGTGGCTCACAATATCATCACGTAGTTGTGTGTTCATCACCGTGATCACTTCTCAGAACATCTACATCACTCCAGAAAAAGAAATAAAAAGAGCAAAGAACAAACTCATACATACCATGCTCCTTACCCCTTCCTCTCATTGACCACTAGTATTTCCATCTACCCAATATGTTTTAACATCTGTTCCTCCAATTATTTATTTATTTTTAATCCATATTTTTTTACTCAGCTGTCCATACCATAGATAAAAGGAGCATCAGAGGGCGGGCCACGGTGGCTCAGCAGGCAGAGTTCTTACCTGCCATGCCACAGACCTAGGTTTGATCCCCAATGCCTGCCCATGCGAAAAAACAAAACAAAACAAAAAAGCATCAGAACAAGGTTTTCACAATCACATAGCCACATTGTGAAAGCTATATCATTATACAGTCATCTTCAAGAAACATGGCTACTGGAACACAGCTCTGTAGTTTCAGGTACTTCCCTCCAGCCATTCTAATACACCTTAAACTAAAAGATGATATCTACATAATGCGTAAGAATAGCCTCCAGGAGAACCTCTTGACTGTTTGAAATCTCTCAGCCACTGACACGTTATTTTGATGGACTGACTTTTGAGTCACCAAGTATGATGGAAATGGTTTTGAAACCATTGGAATGTATTTTCTCTATTATTTCAAGAAGCCAAAACATTCAGACTTTCAGTCCACTGAGCTTTCATTCAAGTGGACATGTATACAAAGACCTTTAGTTTGATGTAAGCCAATTACTAATCACTCAGAACATTGAAATTCAGATTTTATGAGTTTGAAATATAATGGGCCATGATGGTGCTGATATTTCCATGATTTAAGAAATAAGAGCTTCCTAAGCTCACTAGTGACAAAAGCCTTTCTTATGCTTTTGGGGTCATGTTAAGTCTACTTAAAGCAACAGACTATTTTTGAGGACTTAGTTACATACTAGGATGCTGTTAATTGCTGGTGAGTCTTCCACATTCATTAAAACAGACCTGGAAACCAAGAGGTAGGTGGGATGCAGAGGATTTGGACACAAATTCTGACTTTTGCCGTTTATTAGCAATGTAATTATGGGCAAGGCAAGTCACTTCATCTCTGAGTCTTAATTTCCTCATCAACAAAATGGGGACAAAAAATATCTGCCCTAATTATTTCACAGGTTCTTAGGAGGCTTTAATTAGATCACTCATGTGTTCAACAAATGCATGTTTCACTGGGCCTGGTGTGTGCGAGACGGTGGCCAGGCGTGACAGATGCGAGGAAGGAGTGGGCTGGGAAGAAGGCAGCAGACACATCTGCTTCTGCTTCCATTTTAAACAAATCCACACAGAAGCTCTTTGCAGGCGGCTGCTTCTTCCTCTCCGGGTGTTCGTGTCTTTAATACCAGTACTTAACTTAGAAAGGGCCTGAGGAATGAATGAATCAGAGAGTTTGTTGTCTTGGAAATATGTTGCTGCTTTAGATGGGTTTCTCCTCAAACAATGGGAAATGAGTGAAGGGCTCATGTGACTTCAATTTTGCCACTGTTCTTAAGTGCCCCCTGAACTTCACTAGTCTAACAAGAGCCTTTCAAACCACACCAGGGATTGGCTTTGTTTTTCATTTGGAGTTTGATTCTATTCAGGTTGTTATTCCCCTTTTTTTCTCTCACTATTGCAACATCAGGAGTACCTGGTTTTGTTTTCTTTCTTTTTTTTTTTTTTTTG
>PVIY010004050.1:0-25312 GCA_004026745.1 Myrmecophaga tridactyla | reverse complement strand
GGACAGGGCCCCTCAACCATGAGGTGGAACCGCAAGTCCTTACCTTGGCGGGGGGCAGGGTCTTTGGTTTGGTGCACCCAGGCCTCGTTCTGTGGGAATAAGGCAGTTTTGGGAGTTGACTTGGTCCAGGCCTGCTGGCCATGTATGGGTGGACAAGGTCAAGACCTCAAGCAGAGAAGGGGTGTGGTGGTCCCCCGCAGATCAATGGAGGCTGCGCAACCAGCCCGGCTCCTCACACTTCTCCTGAGGCCCTTTCTAGGGATGGCTGTGGCAGCTGGGGCCACCACGTTTGAGTCAGTAGATGGGCCGGGGCTCTCTAGACCAAGTTCACCATCGGATGTGCGGCTGTTATTTAGTATGAGCTGTACAGGGTTTGTATGTGCCCACGTGCATGCAATTTCCTTCATCTGTTATTGCTGCAATTGATAGTAATGCTGGGTTACATTTGTGTATTTATTTTAAAATCCTGTAGAAGTGAATTCCATTTTCAAATATTGATGTCTGCAGATACCGAGGACCCCATGTTCAGTGTGAGCCTCAGGGATTTGGGTTTCCATCCTTTCCTGCTTACATAACTTGCCAATGTGGCCCTGGGCTTGGGATGCTTCTCAGGTAGCAGGGGGTGCCCAGCACTTCCCCAGGTTTTGCACCATAAAACCACTTAGTTTTAACTTCGTTTTCCCAGGCACTGGGTGAGCACCGGAGACTTTCCATGTTTTCCCAGAGCTTTGCAATAAGCCTGGGCCATGTTGGAAGTACACATTGTGAGCTTTTGTTGGTGCAGCCCCAAGCCCTGAGTCTCAGCTGCTGTTGCCGTCCATGTTGGAAGTACACATTGTGAGCTTTTGTTGGTGCAGCCCCGAGCCCTGAGTCTCAGCTGCTGTTGCCGTTTGGGCTTGCAGAGAACGACCTGCTGCCCGGGCTCACCAGTCCCTTGGGTGGGGGTTGGCCAGGATGGTTCAAGCGACAGCATAAAGACCTGCAGCTGTAACTTTGGCTGGGCAGCTTATGGGAGGAAGGCAGCGGCTGAGTTTACCATTTTGGGGGCCAGTGACATGGGGTGAGGGGTCAAGGGTGAGGGGGCGCAGCCGGCCCCTGGCTGCCACGGGTCCACCGGGCTGCATGGAGGGAGGTCCACAGCCCGGCCCCGGTGGCGCCCCCATGGGAGCCCCAAGCGTGCACTCACCAGCCCACGCTCTGTCCTGCTTTGCAGAGTGCAGGTTCGCCTGCGCCAGCGGCAAATGCCTGGATCTGGGCTCCCTCGTCTGCAACCAGCACAACGACTGCGGGGACAACAGTGACGAGGAGAACTGCCTCCTGGTGACCGAGCACCCACCGCCCCGCTTCCACTGTGAGTCCCCACGGCCGCCCCAAGAGGGAGGGAGCTATCTTCTGGTTAAAGGAAGGAGGTGTGGGTGTGCACAAAGGGCTGTGTCCTTCCTTCTGCAGGGGAAGACGGTGTGCATAAAGTGGGAAACCCTCAGCCTTGGAGGCCGTCAGAGGCACGGGATTTTCCGCTTGGGTGTTTGTCTGAGAAGCACAGGCTGAATTCTGAGAAATGTATTGATCTGGTGCTCTTCACATCAGTTTTATAGGATATATTTGAGTGCATTTCCCCAGAAGTCATTCTAAATAAGCAAAGAAAGATGTGTGGAGGGGTCCATAATTAATTCCTTAATAAGAAGGTAGATCGATTCGTATGAGATGTTTTTACAAGGTTCTGATCGTGTGTTTTTTTGATACTGCATGAGGCTTGACACGTGTGACTCCCCATGGCGAAGGCTCCGAGCATTTCTAAAATTTGAAAAGATGGAATCCGAGATTGAAGTTCACTGATTTTTGATCTCATGGTTTTTATGAAGCAGAAGGAGAAAGGAGGCAGTCTTGAAATGTGGCTGAATTTCTTGTAGGAAAAGTGGCGTGTTGTTATCTGGGTTTCCTTGGGTTAAATGGAGCTGGTGAGGGTGAGAATCCCTTTTCGGAGCACACACTGGGGAGACTGTGTCCCTCTCCCCTTTCCTGGGATCGTCTCACTGAGACAATTTCATGATATGCTCAGCTCCTCCCTCTCCCCATTTGACTGATATCATTTTGAGGAGTTATATTTAATAGCGATTTTAAATGTTTTGTTTGAAAGTGATATAAATACCAATGCTGTAAATGTGAAAATAGGAGAGAATTTATCTATTCTCATGTACTTGCAAGTTCAAAAAAACTAGGGGGACTAGCAGATTTTATGTCTGTTGTTTACACTTGCTGAGAGTGCAAATGGTTCCTCTACTGAGAGTTCTCACACTGGAGTTGAATCTCCATCATCTGAAAGGCCAATAATGTTTGGTCAGTTTCTCCCCCTCGGGGTATAATGTCTCGCACTTGTCACTGCTGTCCCTGGCCTTTTGCGGCCGGCCTGGAAGTGGGGAGGGAGCTGCTGCTGACATGCTCTTGCCTGGCTGGCTCTAGTTCCCAGGGCTGGGACGAGCCTCGAGCCTCGCTGGGGCTTCAGGCTCCCGAGCTCCCCAGAAGGCAGAGGAGAAAGGCTAGTGGGGGTGAAAAGAAAGCTGGGGGAGAGGAACGACACTTACCCAAGGATAAGCAGGCCAAACCCCAGGAGACCAAGAGCACAGGGGGACCCTCCTGTCCCCATGGATGGAGAAGTCCCCACAAGTCACAGAACAAAACAAAAAAAAAATGGCCTTGAATGTGCAAGTGGTGTGGGGACCCCCGGTGGGGACCCCAGCCCTGTGGTCACCCAGCTGAGTGGCCTGGGTAGGGTGTGGGAGGGCCCCCTGTGCCTGGCATCCTTTCTGGCACCATGAGGACTGAATGCACAGAACCCTGCAGGTATTGGCTGGACCTGGCAGGAGCGTCCTGGAAGGAGAAGAGCAGTGAAGGGGTAGGTCCTCATTCCTCTTTCTCTGGGCTTGGTTAGTCACACACACAAATGGGACAGCTGTTGTTGAGAGCACGGCAAGTGCACGTGGAACCTTGCCCTGGATTTGAATCTGTGAAAAACAGGCAGCCCAAACCCTTGCTCCTGGTGCTGTGGGATTTGCAGACCCCCCTTCCTGTGGGAGGGACCCCTTTCTCTCACGGTCATTCCGAAAGGAATCTATTCAAAGTCAAGTCTGGCTTTCCAGTGCCACGTAACCCTCTTCCTTTCCCTTCCCTTTCTCCTTCTCTTCCTTTCTTTTCAATTTTATTTGCTTTTTTTTTTTCAATCCTATCTCCAGATATCATTTTCCATTCATTTAAAAAAAAATGTTGACCCTTTAATTGTGCTATGAAAACCAGGTAGAACAGTTTTAGTCTATAACAGAGCTAGAGCTCAGCAGTGCCCAGGGAGCAAAGTTTGCCTCTATAGAGCAGTCTTAAGACCCCTTGGCAAACTGTGGGCTCCTGCTGTTGAAACACAATTAGAAGGTGGGCCCTTCGAGCTGGACCCCATGAGTGTTTCCTTCCAGGGAGGCTGGAGGGCCTGGGGACGATAAAGGAGGGCCGCTTTGCTGCCTCGGGTGATGGGGTTAGAGCCGGCCTAGGGCTGGTGCCTTGGTTTCTCATCTGTGGAGCGGCTGCCATTTCTGCAGGTTTACGTGAGGTGACTCAGACAAAGTGTGCCTGGCCAGACCTTCACTGTGGCCACGATGGGTGGCGTGGCCGCCTCCTGGGGAGCTGGCCGTTCTGAGTCTCTGTCCTCTGCCTTCAAATCCAGGGTGCGCCATGTGTGACACGAAGGGTCCAGCGGGCGCAGGGGCTAGTGCCAGAGGCTCTGGATTCTGTCCCACCTGCTCCAGCCCGGTGAGGTCCCAGGGGGGCGTGCAGCCCGATGGCCACCTGCACCTCACCATCTGAGCCTTTCCCCCCAGCGCCAGCCCCCTCCCACCCTGCTCCCTCCAGCGCCCCAGGACCTGCAGAGGGGAGCAGGGCTGGACTGCCCACCTGGGAGTGTGCACTTCTGCATTTCAGAGCTGACCCATTCTTTGTGGCCGGGACGTTTGAGAAGGCTGAGCTTGCCTGCTGCCTGCTGCTCCGTGTGGCCGTTCACCCTGTAGGTGGGTGGGCTTCCAAAGGATGGCACCTACAGGAGTGCCCAATTCTTTTTTTTATATTCATTTTTTAAAAACATAACAGCATACAAAAATGAACATTCTTACCATATGATCATTCCAGTCTGGTATATAATCAATAACTCACAATATCATCACATAGTTGTATATTCATCACCATGATCATTTCTTAGAACATTTGCATCAATTCAGAAAAAGAAATAAAAAGAAAATAGAGAAAAACTCATATGTCCCATACCCCTTACCCCTCCCTCTCATTGATTGCTAGTATTTTGGATAGCCCAATTTTAAATGAATATCATACTCACATCCCAGTGTCCTGTCAGGAAAGAATATAAACATAGGATGCTTTACTTCATAGAAATTGTTGTATAGCTTAAAGGCTCTCCGTTTGTGTGTTTTAATGAAATGGCACTTTTTTAAATGGGATCTATCAGCTCTTCTCTAGTGCACATATGGGCTGCCTTCCAACAGTGTTCATTCTGATAAGATTCCCCATCTCGGAGAACTTACAGTGTCACAAGCGTTCTGGTCTATAAAACATTGCATTCCTGGAAAGCAAATGGTGCTTCATCCCGTTTCCTGCTCAAGGACAAGATCTGAGTTGATGTTTCTGCTCCGACTGGAAGGAAGCCTCCGGAGTTCACAGAGCTGACCACGCACAGGCATAGAGCAAACCAGCGAGCTGGGAGCTGTCCGACCAGCAAGGATCAATTTTTCTGTCCGTGTTGCTGGCTTTGGCGATGCACCGGGCTCAGATGCCACTGTCACCTCAGTCTCTCAGTTGATATTTGCTGATGTTTAACATGAATTAAGGTTAAAAAGAAAATGTTGCTGCTCTTTGCAAAGTCAGCAATGCTAGAGACAATGGCTTACATTAGTTGTGAAGGCTTTTGACTTTAAAATAGGTGTTTGGGAGCCCAGACTCAGTCAAGTCTCATTTCCCCTGCCTCTTTGCTTTGCTAATTTGGCCAGGCTGCCCACTGACAAGGGCTGGTTTGTTTTGCTGTGACCCAGGGACTTTCCATAGCCTTAGGGACCGGGCTGGCTTTGGATTGTCTCATCTGTAAAGTGTTTCTCTGGGAGTGTCTCTCTCCGGAAAGGAAGAGCTGCTGTCAGTCTAAAATGCAAGCTTTTCTCATATATGTCACTAGCTGCTCTCTTAAAATATTATATTCCTGAACATTAAAACTACTCCCAAGATGGGGTGCACAGGTGGTTCAGTGGTAGAATGCTCGCCTTTCGTGCGGGAGGCTGGGTTCAGTTCCCGGATCATGCACCTAAAAGAACTACTCCCCAAATTATTTATTTCACACCTTCTCTGACCGTTGTACTTGGAACTGTGGGGGAGTGAAGGGGGCCCCAGGTCCAGTTCTCCAGGTGCTTAAAGTCAAGTCGGGGAAATTGAATATGAAATTGAAGATAACCAAAAACAAAACCGGATGGGAGAGCTGAGTGGTTCCAGCAGTTAGTGGTCTGAGAGTCTAGAAGGAATCGTTCTGGTTGGGCTTCCTGGGGGAGGTGTGTGGGTGACAAGAACTGAGGACAGAGTGTTTGGACCCAGAATGGCATGAACAGGGGCCAGGAGCCAGGCAGCCGGACTCAGCAGACGGCTTGTGTTGTCGGGATTGAGGGGCATGTGGAATACGGTTAGAACGGGGGCGGGGGCAGAGGGAGGAGAGCTGGTGCTGCATTGTTCACCTCAACCCTCGCCTCGCCTCCAACTTCATCTGCAGTGGTTCCTGTGCCGGGGGCTGCTGCGCCTTGGGCTCCCGTGCGGTGGGCTCCTAGGCTATAGGCTCTTATTCATGGGCTCCAGCACCGTGAGTTCCTGTGCCGTGAGCTACTGCACCATGGGCTCCTGCACTCTGGTCTCCAGCCTGGTGGGGTCCTGTGTACGGGCTCCAGCGTGGTAGGATCCTGTGCCATGGGCTCCTTCACAGTGGGCTTCAGTGCGTGGACTCCTACCCTGTGGGCTCCTTCCTGCATGGTGGGCCTCTGCGCTGTGGACTCCTTCCTGCATGGTGGGCCTCTGCGCTGTGGGCTCCTGCAATGTGGGCTCCTTCCTGCATGGTGGGCCTCTGCCCTGTGGGCCTCTGCGCCGTGGGCCTCTGCTCTGTGGGCCTCTGCGCAGAGAGGCCCACCATGGGCCTCGGCACTGTGAACTCCTGCACCATGGGCCCCAGCATGGGAGAGCTGTGGTTGGTCTGTTGCCAGGGGTGACCCTGGAAGCCCAGTGCCCAGCTCTCTCTTAAAGCTCCTGTTTAGCCTTTTGTTCCTGAGTGGGGTACTTCCTGCTACACTTCAAGGCCCCTTGGCCGTGTCTTGGAGAGGGAAAAGAACCGAGCTCCTTTGCCTTCCTAGAAGCAATCTCTGAGTAACCTGTGCAGCTTGCAGGGACCTGTGCACTTTGAAAGTCTTGGTGAAAACCAGCCTTCCTTAAGCAGCCCTTGTGGAGGAATCTGTGCCACTGGGGCCTCCGGAGCACGCCCAGGGCTGAGTGCAAGCCAGCAGCCACTTGGATCAACCTTTTACTTTCAGCTTCAGTGGAATTTCCAATTAGCTGAGAGGGATCCGATTTAGGGGAGGGGGCTGTAGGTGGGTGGGGGTGGGGACGGGGCAAAGAGCAGCACATCTGACTGCAGATTTCAAGTGGCTTCTCTCTCTGTAGGTGGTCTCGTAAAACAATCTCCAGGTCAAATGAACCGAAGCTGAAAAAGCATACCCAATTAAGCCAGCATTTTAACTACAGGGCTTTCAGAAGGAAATTTTTTTTTGACCCAAGGCCATTTAACCAAATAAGATACAATCCACCCTATGACCGTCTGTGCTATATTCCTCCCGTACCTTTCCACCTTCCTCATTCCTTTCCTGAGACACTGGCAGCCTAACTTTCCACCGGCTGGTCCTTCTCCTAATGAAGGCTCATACCATTTGGCTCTATGTGACTCTGCCCTCTTCCAGTCTACTCCCTACTTCCCAAGGGTTTGTTCCTTGAGGACCTCGGGGCCCAGCGCATAGCCATGAAAAAAACGAGTCTGCCACCATGCCTCACGGATCCCGTGCCTTTGGTCTCTTCCCTACCATCATTTCAGTAAACACTCACCTAAATCTGTAATGTCATTAAACTTCCCCTTCAGAGTTCCTGTTTCCCCATTTGTGCAATAAGCCTGCATTTTGTTTTGTGCTGTTTGCAGTTTGTTGGAGTCAGGACCCAAAGACTCCAAGCCTTGCACTGGACGGTTGATCGACAGGCTTCTGAGGGAAGGCTTTGCCTCAGTTTCCCCTGCTCCTCTGCAGCCCCACCCCCTCCACGCACTTTTTCGCGGGAAGAGTCTGGTTTCCGGCTGTGCAGCGTTCCCACGGGCTGGGTTTGCTGACTGCTCTCATTGTCACGGAATGTGCCCCTGCCTCACGTGTGATCCCCGTAACTGGCGGTGAGCTCTAGAGGCTCGGGAAGGCCTGGGTTTGAATTCAGCGTGGGTGTGAGGGTGATTTCCGGTTGTTGCTCTGCGGTGTGATGTTCTCAGCCCTGAGGGCTCATCAGACAGCCATAGTCTAACTCAGTCCTTTTTCCTTCATTTACTAATGGGAATGCTAGGAGGAGAAACTCCTCGTCCATTATCTGGCGAACCTGAAGTTTATCCTACAGGATCTGTTTTCTCTCCAGCCCTTATTATTAAGAGAACTCTCTGTCAGCCTCTAGACCCCTTAGAAGCGAGCGCGCCAAGAGCAGTGCATTGACAATTGAACTGACACACACGATGATAATGCTGCTTTCATCCTGGTTTTTCAAGTCACTTTTAAAGAATTAGACATGGGCCCGTCCATGTCTGGGACCCCTGGCTTTGTTGGGGTCCCTGGTTTCTCCTGTCCCCCTTCAGCTGGCCTGGGCCATGTGTGATATCTGGCAAGTATTTTGCCTGTCCTTCCTCACCCCCGAAGTGGGAGAGGTGATACCTGTCCCGCTGTGAAGGCGGGGCGTGTGGCCAACGCCCCGGAGGACCCCCACCCTCCCTCTGTCCCCACCAGGACCCCCGGCCCCTGGCTTTCTGCCCCGGATGCCCAGTCCCTCCCCCAACTCCTGCTCTTCCTGGGGAGAGCTGTGGCCCCTGAGTGGGGCTGGGACAGGGCCAGCCCTGGTCTGGTTTCTCCATGGACCTTCCCCCACCAAGGCTGCCTGAACTTGGCTAGAGGGGGTGGGGGGTGCAGACAGGCCCCACCCCCGGGTTCCGAGTCCCCTTAAGGCTGGCAGAGGTGGACTGTGCCCCACAGGTCTCCCCACCTTCTCAACAGCAGGGGCGCCCCCCCGGCACGCAGCTACCCTTCCCCTCGCTGGACGATGGCCCAGGGCGGTGCTTTGTACACGCTGAGGAGACGCAGTGCTCTGTCCTTTCTGGGGACTGCACCCCTCATGGGCTTGCAGGTTGTCGCCGGCCACCCACGTGACACGCATGTGCGCGCTGTCTGGGGGGCCGGTGGGAGGGTCCTCGCCCTGCGGAAGAGCAGGGCGCCCCCTGTCTCCTTGGTTGGCTGCCTTTGCTTCTCTTGGATGTTCTTTGGGACAGTGAGGGCAGCACGGGGTGGGGGGGCCCTCCCTCCGACGCAGATGCCCCATCCCTGCAGACAGGAACGCCCCATCCCCGCAGACAAAAACAGCCTCTTGGATTTGCATCTTGCTCCTGTGGCCGCCTTCCTGTGTGCTGGGTCGGCCCACTTCAGATGAAATGTATCCACTTCTTTAAATATTTAATAGTCTGGCGTGGATGTTAATGAAAGCCTGGCAGTGCTATTTTGGGAACGGCAACAACGGTAGTAATTTCCAGTGTCAGATGACAGCTCCCCCGGCGGGGGGGAGGCCTGGTGAAGGGAGGCGGCTCTCATGGAGAGTGCACGGACAGGGCCAGACAGATGGGCCATGAATACTGTCTAGACGCCCCTCCCCCGCCGCGGCCTGCGGTTCCGCAGGACACCCAGCAGGACCAGAAGCGGCTTGAGTGATGGGGTCAGGGCCCTGGCATGCTCCGCTGTGCTCACACCGAAACCCTCGGGTGGCGAGGGTGGGTGGGTGTGAGGGGCCAGGGGACCTGGGGAGGGAGAGGCCCTCCGCTGGTAATCAATTTCAGTGCAAACTTGACTGTCTGAGGCATCGGGGAGCAGGGTAGCAATGTCGGTTCAAACTGCACAGCTCCCTCGGAGGCAGGGTGAGTGAATTCAAGAGGCGGTCCTCAAAGGGCCTGAGGAGAGCTGCGGTGGAAAGGGAGCGCGCTGACCTGTCACCTGGACACGTGCGGACCTGCACAGGGACCCATGCCGGTTCTGGGGCCCTACGCGCCGGTGCTTACACCAAGTCCCAGGGTCCGTTTGGGAGCTGGTGTTCTGGGGGTCAGCCCCTGCATTTGGAAAGGTTTTGAGAGATTCTCCTGGTTTGCTGTATGTTCCTGGTGAATCCTGAGAACTTTCCGGAGCTCGATCCCAGCGTAGGGAAGCCCTCCAAAGAGCCTGCTCCGCCAGGCTTGTGTCTGTGGCTAACTGAAATCGTGTTATCCTTATTTCCTGGAGGCCAGTGGTAGAGCATACGTGATGTAAGCAGGGAGTTTCTGCAATAAACGTGGCCAGCGGTCGGGGCGGGGGCTGCTAGCAGGATAAACTGTGGGTGGAGGGCAGAAGAGGCTGGCGCCTGGCTCAGTGCACCTGACTACGTTGGAAGGGGCTTCCTTGTGCTGCGTAATGGTTTTCAGTCGTGTATTTTGCTTAAGAAAATTATCCTGAAGAGGATATAAAGAAATGCTTAGAAAAGACCATCTTGGAGGAATCTCAAAAATCAAGCTGAATTTCAAAGCCTTCACATAATTGCAAAAGCTGGGTTTACTCCCTGAAGCCACATTTCTGAGTTAACCATTTGGGCAGGTAGCTCCTTTGCTCATATCTCTACGGAGATGCCAGCATAGGCTTTTAATTTGGGAGAAAAACTGACAACCGAGAATTAGGCAGGAATCCCTTTTTCACTCCTCCATCCGTCCTTATGTCTCAAGAGCTAATGGTAAAAGTAGTCAGCTTTTGCCTCTTCCAGCCCAGAAAGAAAATGCACATCAAAGATGAAAAATATTCTTAGAATGGGCCATCACTGGAGGGGGAAGAAAGGAATCTTGTATTTCAAGAGCTGGCAGTCATAAGCAGCAAGCCAAGTCCGTTGTTGTAAATGACTCTTCTCAGAAACACTGCTGGGTATCCGGAAGGCACAGCAGCCTTTCAAAACTGTTCCATCTTTCCCTAAAACTCTTGCCTGCTGACCTGTTGGCATAAAAAACCCTACCCTGTGGGTAAACAAGGGTCAGGATACCGCGCTGGGGAGGGATGTGGCGCTCAGTGCGTGTGGCCCTGGGTGTTTGGAAGGAGAGCCCGGCGCGTGGCAAGCATGCCTGGCTCTTGAGCGTGCATCTCCTCATTTAGTGGGAAACTCCTAGGAGCCTCTGTGTGCCCTGGCTGGTGACTGTAGCAGTAGGCCCCACCCTTTGAGAAAAGGCTTTATTCGGATTTGATTTCTTTTCCTCTACCTTTTCCTATAGGGAAAGCTTGGAGGGGGCCCAGAGTCCTCCAAGTATCTCACTGAGCCCTGTAGTTTCACTCCTGTGTAAAGCTGTATTTTCTGAATTTTGCTAAGCATCAGAATTGCGTGGAACCATACTCCACAACCACTAAATCTCATTCACCAAGGCAGAGCCCAGTAATTTATATATATATATACATATATATATTTTGTTGTTGTTGTTGGCGGGAGGCGGGTGGTGCGTGGTCCGGGAATTGAACCTGGGTCTCCCACATGGAAGACGGGCATCCTACCACTGAAGCACCTGTGCACCTAGTAATTTATATTTTTAAACACTGCTTGGTGATTTTTTTTAAATTAAAACAATTTTTTTTTTTTTTTTTGCAAATGGACACTCTCTGTTTCCTCCTTCCATCCCCTGGTAACTTCTAATCTCCTTTTTTATCTCTGCAAATTTGTTTTTCTAGTCATCTAAGTGCTATCATGCCATATTTATCCTTATGTGTCTGGTTTATTTTACGGAGTACAGTGTTTTCAAGGTCCTTCCATGTTGCAGCACGTCTCAGAACTCCCTTCTTTCTTATGGCCAAATAATATTCCATGTAGGTATGTACCACATTGTGTTTATCCATTCATCTGGTGGGGGACACTTGGGTTGTTTCCACCTTTTGGCTATTGTGAAGAATGCTGCCATGAGCATTGGTGTAAGCTATCTGTTTGAGACCCTGTTTTCACTTTCCTGGGTCTGTACCTAAGAGTGGAATTGCCAGGTCATTTGACAATTTCATACGCAGCATTTTGATGAACCGCCATATTGCTTACACCGAGGCTGCACCGATTTACATTCCCATCAAAAGTGCACCAGGCTTTCCACTTCCTTCCTCAGTGACTTCTATGCAGCCCTTCCAGCGGAGCCCGGAGGGGCTGGGCACCACAAAGTGAAAGGACCTGGAAATGTAGACCATTTCATGGTAGGAGTTAAGACCATGGGGATCAGTGCTTCACAACAGTTGCAGGTTTACGTCAACCTAAAATCCGACACCAGGAAATTCACTGAAGTGAAGTTCTGTTCATCTGTAAATTGGAATGCTGCATGTCTGTGTATAAGGAAGGTGTAGAAATCTTTCGACAAGGAAACAAAGGCTCACCAAAAGTTGTTACATGAGAGACTTGGCTTACCAGATCGGCGTACCCTGGGTTCTCACTTTTTACTTAGATAAATGGATAATATTAAGTGTTGGGATTATGGGCAACTTTTTTTTTTTAATAAGAAAGCTATTTAATGAATATAGATTGACTATTAGGTAATATTGGAATATTGTCATTAATTTTCTGGGTGTGATATGTTATTGCAGTTAGTAGGAAAATGTGCTTATTTCATGAGATGCTTGCAGAAGTAAATAGGGATGAAGTACTATGATTTCTGAAAGGATCTTTCTAAATAGTTCAGCAAAACATTAAAATAAAAAGACATGCAAAATGTAACAACAAAAAAAAGAAAGCTATTTATTTTGCATACTTATTTTTTATAACCTGTGCCACTACAGAACTTTCTTATCAATCTTAATAGGCTTGGGATTATTAGGCATACAACTTTGATTGTAATGATTTAAAAAATTTTTTTTAACTTTTTTTATTGAAAGTGTAACATATATACAAAGCAAAGAAATTAAAAGGCAATAGTTTTCAAAGCACTCTTCAACAAGTAGTTACAGGACAGATCCCAGAGTTTGTCATGGGCTACCATACAATCCTCTCAGATTTCCCCTTCTAGCTGCTCCAGAATATAGGAGGCTAACGGGCTTAAATACTTTTTATCATTATTATCAACTTTTTTGTCCTTCTTTTTTTTGTGAACAATAACATATATACAAAAAAGCTAGAAATTTCCAAGCATAGCACCACAACTAGTTGTAGAACATATTTCAGACTTTGACATAGGTTACAATGTCACAATTTTAAGTTTTTAATTCTAGCTGCTCTAAAATACTGGAGACTAAGAGATATCAATTTAATGATTCAGCATTCATATTCATTTGTTTAGTCCTCTCTTCTATGTATAATTCCACCATCACCTTTGATCTTTCCATATCTCTCTTTGGTGTTGTTTGAGCTATGGCAATTCTAACTTTTTGATATTGGAAGGGTCTGTCACTAATATGGGGTAGGGAGATGGAACTAGCTGATGTCCTGGAGAGGCTGGGCTAGGTTTCAGGACTTATGTGGACCAGGCACCCATCTGGAGGTTGTAGGTTTCTGGAAAGCTACTCTAGTGCCTGGGACCCTTGTGGAATCTTATATATTGCCCTAGGTGTTCTTTAGGATGGGCTGGAATGGTCCTGGTTGGGGGTTGGCAGGTTATGATAAGTAGCAAGGTCTACCTGAAGCTTGTGTAAGAGCAACCTCCAGAGTAGCCTCTCAACTCTATTTGAACTCTCTCTGCCATTGATACCTTATTTGTTATACTTTTTTCCCCCTTTTGATCAGGATGGAATTGTTGATCCCATGGTGGCAGGTCTGGATTCATCCCTGGGACTCATCTCCCACATCGCCAGGGAGACGTTCACCCCTGGACGTCATGTCCCACATGGTGGGGGGCGGGCAATGATTTCACTTGCAGAGTTGGGCTTAGAGAGACTAAGGCCACATCTGAGCAACAACAGAGGTCCTCCAGAAGTAACTCTTAGGCATGCCTATAGGTAGTCTAAGCTTCTCTGTTACCTACAAAGCTTCACAAGAGTAAGCCTCTTGATCGAGGGCATGACCTATTGATTTAGGTGTCCCAAAATTTGACACAGTATCAGGGCATTCCCTGATGGTAAGGTTTAATAGTTCCATATTTTTCTCCCATCCCTCAGGGGACTTTGCCAATACTTTTTGATTATCTGCTTAATATACTCTAGGATGTATCCAGGCATTACAATATTCTATACAGGATTAAAGGGCCTCTTTCTTATTCTGTGATTCCTGTGTTTCAGTTGTTCAAATGAGCTATACAGATAGGTTGAATTAGATTATGCACTACAGAAAATTTTAGTTCCAAATAAACCTTTCTTCCACTGGTCTCAAATATAGACAGTGTCTTCCTCACCCCTGTGTTCTGAATTACTTTAACCCCAACCTGTTTGGCTTTGTTCTTATCTCTAAATATCAGGTTATATATATAAAACAGCCTCTCAAAATCCAGAAATAATTATCACCACTCCAGACTTAATGTGTCTGCTCTAAAAGCTTACAATCTAGGCCCCTATTTTCTTATAAGCATTTTCTAAAGGTGACCTACTATTGTTGTGTATTTGTTTCTAGCTTATATGGGCAACTTTTAAAATTTCTCTTCAATGTGTTATATTTTTACAAATATTCTTTGAAAGCTTGTGACTTGAGGTAAACAGCTGTGCTCCGAGCCCGGTTGCAAGTTCACTCTCTGGGCCCGTCATTGTCTCCTGGACCTTTCTGACGTAAAGGGTCATGGGGCCTGAGCGGGACGTGGAGAGCCATGCCTCTGCAGGGCATCAGGTGGCCTCATTCCTGTCACCTACCCAGTGACCAGAACAGCCTGCGGGAGGCAGAACCCCCAGTGGCCCAAGGCCGCTGGTCCCCAAGCTCCAGGGGACCCAGGAAATGGGGCCTGTTTTTCTCTGGGGTGGGTACTGTCCCCTAAGTCCTGAGCTGCAGACCCCCCGATTGGGCACTTGTCTCCCTCCAGCTGGGTTGGGAATGCTCCCCAAGGTTGTAAAGTGCAAGTGTCTAAAGCACTGGGCCTGCAGTTTCCCATTTGGATGCCCCCCCCTACCCCCCCGGCGGAAGGCAAGTGTGGCCCGCATCTCAGGCTCGCACACTGCTTCTTCTGGGGAGCCGCAGCCCCTTCTCCCGCCCACCCTCAGCAGTGCGCTGCTCAGGAGTCGGGACCTTATCCGAACAGGCGGTGAGGTTCGCTGTGCTGCCTGCTATCCCGCTCCCTGGAACGTTCTTCTCTCCTACTGCTGTCACCTCTCCAGCGGCCCTGCCCAACACCCCACGTGAGCCGCAGCCCCTCCACTCCAGGACCCCTGCACAGCTGCCCCCTGTGGTCGTCTCCTTCCTCTTGGGGGTTTGTCTGACCCCCTCCCTGTGTGTGCTGTGTGTGTGAGGGGCATTTATCTTTCCCAGTGCTGGAGTCCTTGTCACCGTTATACACGCCCCATGTGCCGAGCAAATTCCAGGTACCTTGTACCTGTTCCCTGGTTACTTCCCCCAGTGGCCGGGCACTGCCCCCACCCCAGTTACAGACGAGGGAGCAGGGCAGATGGCAAGGGACACACCCATACGTTCCAGGCTCAGCGAGACCCAGGAGCGGCTGCCGCCCCCGTGCACGGGACGCTCAGGCTGGGCCCTTGGGGTAGGCGCCGGGCGGTGGGGGAGGGCCTGGAGAGCACGTCGTCCAAGGCAAACCCATTTCCAGCCCGGAGCCGATGGTGCAGGACCCCTGCCCTCTTGTCCATCCTGGCGTGCAGCAGCGTGCTGCGGGTGGCCCAGCACCTCACAGGTATCTCCCAGCCTCCGTTGATGTCTACTCCTGGGGCACCACCTGCTTTTCATGCAAAATCTGTGCGGCTCTGGCAGCTGCTGGGAGCAGAGCAGCTGCCTGCCATCATGGGGGACTGGGGTCGGGTGGGGACAGCGCTTCCCTGCCGTGCCTGGCTTCAGTCCGTGCCGGCCACGTGACGAGGTGCCCAGAGAAAGGAGGCCAGGAGGGCACCACCCAGGGGCACCCTCCTGCCACGTTGAGGGCCCCCTGACCTTACAGGCTGAACCTGCACCTGGGGGCTGCCCATTGCACTGCACGGCCAGAGCCTGTTTCCCTGTCGTGAACTTTTAGTCCAGAAGTGGCAGGAACTCGTTACCTGTGCTGTTGGCTTCTCCCAACACAGGATTCCAGCACTTGCTTATTTTCCCACATTGTTGACAGACAATCACCATCTGGGCTGGGAGATGGAAGGTGCTCTAGGCAAGGGACAGTTTGGTGAGTGTAGTGCATCTGAGCATCCCTTTTCTTGGCACGTCCACTGTGTGTGCTTCTGAGGGTGTTTAGGGGACGCAGCAATGCGGGGTGGGGTGAAGGGTCAGAGGTGACTCCTGCCTCCCACCTACTTCCAGCCCAGCGGTAGAGGTCAGCTCTGCAGTGGATGTGGGGGTCTCCAGCGGCAGGTGTGGGGTGGGGAGGGCCTTGCACAGGAAGAAGCGAGCATCCCGCCGGGGCGTGCAGGCATGATGTCTTCGGGTTCAGAGCGCGAAGGGCCTGAGGACTGTCCCCTTCCCAGGCAGCCACAGAATGCAGACACTGGGGAGGCACGGAGGTGAGAGAGACTTCCGCCAGCGCTGCCGGCAAGGGAGGTTGGAGACACCTGGGAGAAAGTCGTGGACAGCAGAACAGACGCTCCTTATTCACAGTCCAGAAGAAGGCCATGGAAGCTTGTGGGCAGAAGCGGCCGTGGCACGAGGCAGTTCTCTGCTGGGAAGGCCTTAGATATAACCAAGCTCCAGAAACCCCGAGCTTGGATTACTTTATCCAGGCCACGAAAGTGGGGGTTGGCAGAGACTCAGTGCGCGTGCATCCCGCCTCCTCGTCCCGTCCTCTCCCCGCCGGGAGCATGCTCTCAGTGCACTGAACTGGGCAGCGATGGGGAAACAGAGGGACTGAGGGGCCTTGGGCAGGAGCCTCCCTACAGAGAAGGTGCCTCTGTGAGACGGGCTGTGTTTTCCAGAGGGCAGAGACAGAGCATAGCTAGGGGGTGTCAGGGTACCCCCAACCCACTCGCCAGCAGGGCACTGCCCGCAGTGTGAGGTGGGCACGTTGCTACGTAACTACTAACGTCACTGCATGCGCGCATGGGGTGCCAGGCCCAGGAATGGAGAGGCAGTGGGTGGGGTGCCCTCAGCTTCCACAGTTCACCACGGCCCCTCCAGGGGTCTCAGGACTGGGCGGTGGTCTCAGGCAGAGGGCGAGCAGTGTAGGGGAGGATGGGGCCGTGAGCAGGGTCTGGCCCAGGAAAGGGGCTGCCTCCTCCTTGGACGTGGGGAAGGGAGAAAGGCCAGGACCGGGCTATGGAGGCTGAGCTGGAAGGAGGTGGGATGAGGAGCCCACCTGAAGGATAGGGGTGTCTTCCACCAAGAGTCAGGGCAGGGCTGGGGGCGTGGAAGGCTACCAGGGCAGGAGGGAGCCACAGCACAATAGGTAACAACTTCTTTGTGCTCTCCAACTTTGCAAAGAGTGTTTTGCATGCGTGAACTCACTTCTTGGTAATTCCGTGAGTGAAGTTGGACGTTTACAAATAATGGTGGTTTACATTTGTTGAGTTCACTATGCATCATCTTGCTAAATTGTCCCAACAACCAGATGAGAGGACGCCTCTTACTGTCCCTGCCCAGCAGTTGAGGGAATAGGCAGAGGAGAGTCAAGCCTCACCCAGGATGAGCTGGGGTGGCAAGTAGGCCCACAACTGTGCCTTCCAGAGAAGGTGGAGGCCAGAAAGGTGGGGGGGGGCAGACTAGCTGTGAAGCCCCCTGGGACACCCACACCCAAAGTGCCAATGACCAGGGAGATGGGAGAGGACTGGATATGGGCTGGTTCATGGAGGTGTGCCAAAGGCTCTGCAAGGTAAGTTTGGGCAGGTCAGTGGGTTGCATGAGCTGCAAGTACCTGTAGGGGAGCCTGGTCAGGTGCGGTGCCCTTGGTGGAGCCCAGCCAGGTGCATGTGCCTGTGGGGGAACCTGGCAGGTGGGGTGCCCATGTTTTGGATGCCCAAATGCCATGATGTGCAAATAGTGCAGTAGACTACCAACAGGAAAGGTGCAGGACTGAGGCCACTCCTCTCTGAGCACAGGTGGTGTGCTGTTCTGCCTGCGTGTGGCTGTGGGCGTGTGCTCGGGCATGGACTGTGGAGCTCAGCTGGCCTGTGAGCTCTCAGTGCCCCGTGTGATGCAGGGAGTCGGGTGGGAGCTGTTTGGATACCAGCCCTTAAACTCATGTGTGGTGCGGTGGCTTTTGACTGTTGGCCCCCAGCATGAGAATGAGTTAGAGTGGAGGTGGCAGTCAGGTTGCTGTCTGCTGTCACCTTTGTTCATTAACACCTGGGGCGCAGGTGTTCTCGGTCTGCAGGTGGGGGAGGCAGTTTTGATCCCCAGAGTCCCTCGTGGCTCAAAGAAGCGTTCTGCATCAGTGACTCTGCTTCTGACCTTGACTTTAACAGGATGAAGTTAGCGTTGCACACAGCATTTAGAAGAGAAAGGTGTCTCTTTGTAATAAATAATGTAATTACTTTCTGTCTTCCGAGAGAGCTGGGTGTCGTGGCCTCCAGCCTGAGGGTCTGTCCTCCCCTCCTGCCCTCCCGCTCCGCCAGCCCCAGCCTGGCTGCCCCTGCCGCGAGGACCCGTGGTGCAGTGTGTGAGTCTGCAGGCTGGCACCTCGCGGCCCCTTGGTAGGAGCAGGAAGCTGTGATCTCAGCATTAAAATACGCCCACAAGTGCAGATGCCCGTTCCTGCGCTGCTGGGCTGGGGGTGGGGCCGGGGCCCCCAGGGCGAAGGCCGCCCCTCCTTTATAAAGGGCGTTCCTTCCTGGACCGCAGCACTGCCGGTCGTCTGAGTGTGGGAGCTTAGAAGGAGCAGGGAGAGGGGCCAGAGATGGCCAAAGAGCTCAGTCATTTGACAAAAACAAAAAGGGTTTCTCTTATGTGTGGTTTGTGTTTATCTAGATGGAGTCTAAGAGCTCTAGAAATGGATTCTGAGTGTCCTCTAAATGCATAAAACATTCCAACGTATCTGATAGGAGGGGCGTTGACGTGCATTCCGTGTAATTGTAACCGTGTGGAATTCTAACTTCCAGCATGTGGTTTTTCCCTGCGTCTGCGTCTTGGCTCACGTTGACAAACGGCACTGTCCTCTTGACAGTCGTTCCTGTCACGTATGCACATGGCAACCACAGCCCATAAACTTCATCGCCTTCTGCCAACAAAGGGTAAGGTCTGCCGAGCCTGAGCCACTGGGTCACCTGCTCAACGGCTGGTTCCTACCCAACGTGTCATCTGCCCATGCAACAGAGGCCAATCCTTGGTCTGTGCTTGCCACAGGGGGTCCAGCTGTGAGGGCCGAAAGCGAGGCCCTGCCTGAAGGGGTAGTCCTTCCAGTGAGCAACTGATGAACAGACAATACAATAGTCCTGACCTTTATCCATTTGTGGGCTTCTGTCTCCTGCCTGCCAGGCTGTAGGGGCCAACTGCGCCATCTCGGTTAGACCCTGTGCCCGCCAGAGCCCTGGGACTCGTGCCTCCCCCTGAGCCTCAGCCAGTAGCCAGGGACTCAGCACCTCACCTGTGCCAGCCATGGGTACCTGCCGGCTCAGGTGAGCTCCCCCTCCTACCAGACGCACCCTGCTGCCTCCATCCCTATAGAGATGGCCACCCTTCGCGTGCAGGTAGACGCCACCAGGCCCACAGCAGCAGCCAGCAGCTGGCTGTCCTGTCCACGCACGCTGAGTATATTGTTCACCTGACTGATTTCTGCAAAATGAAAAGCAGCAAATGGAAGGGAGGGCCCATGTGCCAGAGAGGGGCCAGAGGAGCTCAGTGGGGCCACAAGGTTTTTAAGGACCTAAGCAAGTATTGGAAACCTAGAGAAAGGTGTCCTGCCTCTGAAATAAGAAGAAAAAGCTGCAAAACTGAAGTGAGCATGTTTAATTCAGTGTCTACAAGATGTAACATCCCACCAACTGGGATGTCAACTACCGCTCAGTGCAACTTCTGTAGGGACCGTCCTCTGTGGGATGTGGGGGGTTTTAGTGGGCTCAACGGGGCTTCTTCTGAGACCCCGAAGGGTGCTGGGATGGTGGGAGCTGCAGGTGAGGGGAGCCCAAGCCCAGGGGGCCCCATGCCCAGTGGAGTGAAGCAGGGAAAGTGAAGGCTGTCCTGGCACTGCTTCGAGCCTCATTGTGTCTCTTAGCATTTCTGGTTCCTTCTCCCTGTCCCTGGAGGTGTCCACCACCTTGTGAGCTGTTCTTGGGGTCGGGGCCCAGGGGGTACAGAGACCAGGTCTCCATCCTGCTGCACACACCAATCCCCGCCCCCACCCCTGCCAAGCCCCAAGGGGAGGTACTGGGACCGAGGGGCACCCTGCCCCTCTCCTTTTGCTTCACTTGGGCGGCCGTGGAGGGGAGGGGTCCAGAGGTGACCAGGGATCCAGGGCAGCCCTTGGATCGGAATTCTGCAGTCAGCATTTAAGCCAGGGTGGCAGTGAGCTAGGGGGCCAGATTTACCTGTGGGTGGACAGAGGCCCTGCCCACGGGGGGGACCACAGCAAGTGGGTCACACCTGCCCCCTCCCCGTGTCTGTGTAGGGAGGCTCCTGAGGGCCCACCTTACCCAACGCCTGGACCCCCTTGTGGGGAACAAGGCACCCTACACCCAAGGAGCAGGCGGTCGGGGGGCCTGAGAGTGGTCTTGGGGAGACAGGGCGGCCGCCCCCCCCTTCGGCCCCAACACTGGACAGGTGCCGTCCTCAGCTGGCACGTGTGTCCGGAGCTCCTTCTTCTGGGGCCTCTCTCTCTGCAGTGGACTCACAGGTAGCGGGTCACGCGTCCCCTGAAGTCGCTAACTCAGCTGAGGCCAGTGTCGGGACTGTTGTGCAGTGCAGAGTGAGGCCTTCCTAGATGCTAACTAAACCCCAGTCCTTCTGCTCCAGCCTCTTCCTGATGAATCGGTAGAGTCACTCTGGAAGGATATTTGGCTAAAACACAGTTTTCCACACTCCTTGTTTCCCACAAAGCAGTTAAACTTTCAAATATCTCCCTCCCTTTCTCCTTTTCCTTCCTTTCCTCTCTCCCTCCTTTCCTTCCCCTCTCTTCCTTCTTTCATGTTTTGTCCCTTGGGTTGGATGGTGACCTGTGGACTCCGCCTTGGGCTGCTGGCATGAGATGGCTCGGGGGAGGCCTGGGGAGTGGCTGTATCCTCAGGGCAGAAACCGATGTCCAGAGGATGCCCCAGGTCCACGGCCTCACAGCCCACGTCCTGTGCTGGGAGTGTGCTCACCCCGCCTGTGGCTGGGCCATGCCGGGCCTCCCTGTGCCTTTTCAGACCCTGCAGGAGAGCTGATAAAAGCACTGAGAACTGAGACCTGCCTCTGAGGCCTGAAATCTGAAATAAGCACAGGGACAAAGTGTTTGTGAGTGTGATGTGTGTGTGCGTGTGCGGTGTGTGTGTGTGAGTGTGCTGTGTGATGAGTGTGTGTGGTGTGGGTGTGATGGGTGTGTAGTGTATGCCTGATTGTGTGTGGGGGATGTACGTGTGTGTGTGTATGATGCCTGTGTGGTGTGTGCATGTGTCAGTATGTGTGAGACGGTCTGGGGTGTGTGCGTGTGTGAGCGTGTGTGTGAGAGTGATTGATGGTGGCCCTGCTTGCCTGCAGTTTGCGTTTCCCTTTGTTGAGCATGGCCTTTCTGACCTGCCCTGTGGGAGGAAAGGGCCCGGAGCTGAGACTGATTTGCAGGGGCAAAGGCTGCCCTGAGGCTGAGCAGTGCCTCTGCTCCTGAATTCAGGGCTGCGTCTCCTCCCCGACTCCTTCTTGGAAACCACTTACCAGATGGCAGTCAGAGGAGACTCAAATCCACAACCTCATAAAAAATGCCGAGTCCGCCTCCGGGCCTCGGTGAGGCTGAAGAGCAAGATTGCCTTCTTTCTCGCGTGGGGAACCTCACCTGGGAAACCTCACCTGTTACGGACGCTGCACTGTGCACTCCTGACAGGGCGTCATAGGTGCACAAGGAAAAGCACAAGGAAATAAGTCACGAGGATTTCAGTGCAAGCTTTCCTTCTCCTTTTTGTTCCTTTCTCCAGTCCTTTGCCTTCTCTGTGGTATGGAGTTTCTTTGTATAATTCTGTCTTAACAAACTCTTTGGACAGTCATGATATTTGCACGTTAATAAACAGTTGTTACGTTTGATGCCACCATACTAGGAAAAATGCACCAGCGTCACAAACAAGTCACAGTCTGAAAACTTTCAGACTGTATAAATTTGCACCAAAGTATATTTAAGAGGAGTTTATTTATCAAAGCACTTACTAAAATACTTTTTTGACATTTCTAACAAATAGTTGCTAATGAAGGACTGGAAGAGTGGAATTATAGCAGAGATATGTATGCTTCCTGAAAGTGATTTCATTGTACTATGTAGTGAAAAATTATTCTCAATTTCTCAAAATGTAATCATTGGTCTTTTTGTGAAAACTACGATGTTTTTTGTGTCATTTTTTATTGTTTAATGTACACTGGCACAAATATCGGTGGTGGTAAGATGAATGGATGATAAATTACAGTTATGCATTTTTAAGATTATGAAGAAAGCAGAAACATTTTTGAAATAAGTCTATTAGTCTGTTTTTTATTTGTAGCCCCTGTCTGGTCCCCGCTTCCAATATGGAGTTCTTTGATTTCCATGAGCTCGTCTAGACACGTCCACTTGAGGAATTCTTGCTGGCTCTATACCTGTTTCCAGTACTACGAGAAACATGCCTCCCCTGCCTCTCAGCACAGGGATGAGCTGGATGATTCAGGGCTACGGAAAGAAGGCATGCTACGAGAACTCTGGTGTAGGAGACAAGTCACAAGTTAGAGTTCCCGGTGGAAAGGGGCTGGAGCGTGGACAAATAATGATGGAAACGACAAGCCATGGTGGGGACGGAGGGGCTGGCAGGAGTTCTGCCTGGAAAGAGGAGACCAGATTTTAGAAACGCCTACTGCTTCCGTCTCTCGCCAGTCCCCTTCCTGGCACGAAATGTGCCCTGGTACCCCTGCGCGTGTGTGCGCGTGCAGGGTGGTGTCATGCCCCGCCTGCACACTCTGCCCCCGTCTCCTCTGAGCAGCTCTGCGTCAGGAGCTCTCAGGGTGATGGCCCGGGAAGGGGCTGCCAAGGTCTCTGGGCCATTGCAGGGTCTCTGTGGGTCAATTTCCATCGGGCTCTTACATCATCCCTTGGATTTCCTAGCCTCATTGTGTTGGGTTGTAATTGTTTGTTTAATTACGCCTCTTCTCCTAGACTCAGAGGAAATCCCTCAGGGGCAGGGATGTGCTTTATTCATTTTTGGATCCTCAGTGTCTGACGCACGGCAGACAGGTTGATTTAGACATACTATGCGTATGTGCGTGTAGATATACACACATGTATGCACAAATAAGTCATACGTGTGCATATATTTATTGTCATTTTAATTTTGGGAGGTATTCCCTATGAATAGAAATGGGGAGGCATTATTATATTTGTGGACATCAACCAATATGCTGTCAGTGTACGTTTGGGCTCCATCTCATACCGAAGAGTCTTAGTAAATTATAAGTCAGCAGAACTGGGCCACCGGCGTTTCCTTAGGCGCACGTGCTTCCTCCCATCGTGTCACCTTCAGAGTGATGTGGAAGTGCTCCCACCCCTCCTCAGCCTTCCCTTTCCTTTCCAAAGATTCAGATCTCGTGCCCCTCACGGCCCAGCTGTAACGCCCCCTGGAAATCTCCCCCACTGTGAGAGTTCCCCCTACCCCTCCCTCTTTCCTGACTCCGTTAGTGTCTAACCCAGTAAGAACTGGACCCAGAACGGCTGTCTCCTGAGCTCCCCTGCAGCACTGTCATTTCACTACGTAAGGCCCCAGGAGGACGGCAAGGGGCAGGCGCTTTGAAAAGGATCCAGCACGTTAGAGCAGTGGGGACGGATATGGGAAATAACATGCGCACAGGTAACGGACATTGTTTTCCTAACTCGACAGCTTTAGAGCAGTCCCTTAGAGTGGACCTGCATCATGTTATGGATACCAGATGTGCCCGTTTGGGATATTTTTGAATAGATTTGGTGCTAAGTAAATAAAATTCTATCTTCTGAGATGCTGCTGTTGAGAAAAAACAAATCACATTTGAGAATTAACAGTGATGACGTTTGAGAATTAACAGTTCCTGAGTTTTTGGATCAGGGACTCTTAATAAATAGAAGATTTGGGGGATAATCATTCAGTTGTTTAAAAATTGTATGCGTGTGCTATGGTGCTTTGTAAGATAAGCATATTATCTTAAGTTTTATAGAAGAATGAGATAAAAATAAATCACGTCCTTCTGATGTGTTCTCTCCATGCGGATGGATCATCTGCACCCCACTGGGCCATACAGGCCCCAGTGGATACCACTGCTCTCAGGCTTGCCATTGGTGTGGCCCTGAGAGAGTCCTGTGGCCTCGTGGGCGGCCCCTCCTCTCCCATCGGCATGGATGACCACCCGCCCTCACCATGTCCGTGGGAACGGCTGTCCCTCATGTCCCTGCGTTCTGTGGGAGCTGGGGCCCCTTGACCTCTCAACCCTTGTTCCCAAGAGGTGTTCCCTAAACATCTACCAAGGGAACGAGGGTGAGATATAGTAGCGGGCGGTGGGTGGACGCAGGAGATCAGGACAGAGCCTCTTTGGCAGGTGGGCGGGACGGATAGAGCTGAAGAATCAGGAGGAATTTGCGAGTCATGTGGGAGTGTGTGTGTGGGGGGGAACGATACGAGCAAAGGCAAAGAAGAGCTGGGCTGACCTGGGTAGATGGTCACTGACTTAACTGAAAGGGCGTGGAAGGTTCCTACAGGAAAGGAAGTTACTCTGGGAAAGTAGTATGGGGCCGACTGTTGGGTTAGGCCGATGTGGTTGAGCTTCCTTCTGTAGAAATCAAGAAAGATTTTGAATGGCGGACGGACCTCATAAGGTGGACAGACCTCCCCAAAGAAATGAGGCAGGGCATCACCTGTGGATGGTCAGATGACGGGCAGGCCATCGTAGTGGCGTGGGTTGAGGTAAGGTCTGAAGGGGAAGGTGACGGTGAGACAAGACCACCAGTGTTAGTGTAGACAGTCTCAATCATTAGGTGCTGATAGGAGGACCGGTCGGCTGTTGAGTGGAGGGTTGGGGGAGTGTGGAGTCCGGAGTGGTGCTTAGGTTCCCAACTTGGGTGAACAGTGATGTGACTCACAAACCAGGGCGGTTGGGGAAGGGGCTGGTGTCCGGCGGAGATGCCAAGTTTGGTGTAAGATTAGCTGACTTTAGACAGAACTAGGAGATTTTCAATGACCAGCAGGCAGTTTAGACCTGGGAAATGACATTCATGATTGTAGGAAAAAAACAAGAGTCACATGATTAGAACTTGTCTTCTTCAGTCAACTAAGCACAAAATTCTTCTATGACCTTTGAAGCTCTCCAGAGAAGGGATGTGGTGGTACAGAAGGGAGGTGACCCAGAAGACCAGAAGACCGAGGTGGGCTTGTTTTGTGGAGCTCTTAGGGTGCGCAGGGAAGGAAGGACCAGCCCAGAGATGCAGAGACCCCAAATGAAGCCCCAGATGAAGTTCTTCCATAGCACAGGGTCGGCAAAGCAGGTCTCCTGGAGCACCGGCCGCCCAGGCTGGAGAGCTAAATGGTGTCCTTAGAGCGCTCACATGCACCAGCAAGGAAGTGTTCCTGGCGCCCTGGATATTTCAGGGGCGTTGTGGGGCTCAACTGCTTGGTTCTAAAGGGACAACTGGTGAACAAGTCCACGCTTTTGGGGACAGCCACAACTGGTGAGGAAGTCCACGGTTTTGGGGACAGCCACAACTGGTGAGCAAGTCCATGCTTTTGGGGACAGCCACGCTGGAGGGCTTCGAGGGGGAGTGGTGCGGCTCCTT